>CBVK0100315096.1:0-24617 GCA_900067695.1 Picea abies
TAATTGTAATTAAGCCTATTTTTAATGGTTTTTGGGAGTTATTGGGTAGTTTTGGAGCCTAAATTCTTGGAGGAAGTTGGAGATGAGCAACTAACTTCCCAGCTATATAAACCAGGCCTGTTTGAGGCTATAGAGGGCATTCAGAGCATATTTATGCTGAGGAGAAGCCAAGCCAAAGCCATTTTGAGGCAGATAATCTTTTGAGGAGGAGACGTTGTCAGATCATTTCTGGGAGCTCCGGACATTCGTTTTGTGTGTCGTTTTCTTTGCATGGTTCTAGAGATCTGGAAGAACATGACTAGATGAGTCTTGTAGCCATTTGGCATTGCAGTGATGTACTTTTGGGCTTTTGATCAGAAATAAAGAAGCCTCCCCACAGAGAAAAGGCCCAGAGACGTAGGCAAAGTTGTGTCGAACTCCGTGATCAATCTGCGTGTTATGGTTTGCTGTCTTTTATTGCATTTCAGATCTGCACATATGTATATGGTTGTTATAATTCCTTTTCTTTCCTCATTCTTTCACTAAGTTTCTCAAATGGTTAATTAACGCATGCAAAATTAAAACTCAACCATAAGTCATTAAAAGATCCTAGAGAACACTTCCCACCAAAACACTTAGATGGAAATAATTGGGACCAAGACCTTCTATGAAGAAAAGTCTTTTTCATTTCAGAGCGATGTTTTTGACAACGAATCCAAAAATTTGATTATTGAGAAAATAGATGTAAAGAATAAGAAGGGGAAATCTCATTCAAATATTAACCTACAGAACATGTGGCCTTCCCAAATCTCCTAGATACACTGAGAAACTGGAGATGCCCTGGACAACTCTATTGACAGCCTTGAAGTCGAGAATGCCAGTTTAAAGGAGAAAATCAAAGAATTAGAGGAGGATGTAATGCCTCTTCCAATGCTTTATAGTCCTTTAGCAATGATCAGGCCTACCACATCTGGGAAAAATATAAAAGGATCGGAAATCCTTCTCACATCAGCTCGAGGCTATGTGGAAAAGAATATAAAGAAAAGAATGGAATTAATAATAGAGGCTTGGGAGATATCAAATAGCATGGTCTCTTTTGGAACAAGAGCACATGATTTTCGTGAATATCTGCAAGCAGATTTTAAAAATGAGCAATGTTTCTACCTCGATGTGGTTGTACCATTTGGTGTTAAAGTTAATAATATGATAGAATCGAGAAGGAGAGAGGAGGATCTTCCCTCCGCGAACAACATAAAACAACTGAACGCATGCTAGAAAGAACAGGTAAAAAACTTGAATGGTATCGTTCAAGCATGTAGCCACGACATAGATCTAGTTGGTAGCACCAATGAAGTCCAAGATCCAAAATTGATACTCAACTCATTATTTTTAACCAAGAAAGAATATGATGAACAAGTTGAGATCTTTAAAGGGATGTCATTTGAAAAATTCTATGCCATTCTTGAATATGGTGAAGATGACGTGGAAAATTGGCTAGTTGATTATTGGATTAAAAACCAAGATATTAAATAAGCATTGCGCAACATTTCGATTGATCTAAGGGACTTGGAAGGAGAATTCCTCAATATAAAAATATGGCATGAAATAAACATGGTGCCAATGAGGAGCTACATCGAGGAGTGATTCAAAAAGGTTGTCGATAAGCTTAGAAATGAATGGAACAAGACGGTTCAGACAAATCCTGTAACCGCCGAGGAAATCCATAAAATGACATCAGCGAGCAAGTGACAAAGGATGAGATACCATCATAGTAATTTCATACTGATCACATATTTATGTCTTTATCAAGCTCTTCATCCAGTTAATCCACCTCTTTAAATAGAAAGGTTTAACCGAAGACGCATATTTCCCTTTTTCTTCTCACCAGTTGTCTTCCTCCACCCACTTTCTTCTTTCTATGAACTTCATTCTTATACATATTTTTTTTATGGTCTATGGGAGCCCCAATCTCAGTCATTATGAAAAACACATTTTAATTTAAGAGAATATGTATTGAACTATTTATTTTTTAGAAATTCCAAGAGAACTATTTTGGGAACAATCTCGATTGTACTTTGTAAACCAATTTTTTCTGAATATAAAGTATTTGAGGTTGATCTATCATTATCTTCATTTGAGCTACCCATGTATCACTCTATCAAATTTATCTTACGCATTCAGATCATTTTCTTTTAATTTTTATGTCATCATAAATCTTTAGCCCTACTATGATGGATGTGAGGAATTTTGTTTATTTTCTTTAAATGTATGAATGTGTGTGTTTCCTAGTCCATTCTGAGGAGCTCTCTTTTAAAAGAAAGATAAAAATATTTTTTGTTTTCTGTTATATCTAGTTTACTTTCTGTTGAGGGACTTCTTTAAAAGTCCCACATTTTATAAATCTTGGACAGAGGAGTACCACCTCTATAAAAACACAGGAGGATTTGAATCCTCATGAGGTTGTCGTTTCAGTCCTAACAGATTCAAGCGTCAACATTTTTGGTGACCATACTAGGGACATCAACTCAAAATTCGGAACCTGGCTGAGCATTTTAAAAGAAAGATATTAATTTACCCCAGGGTAACCAACCCCATTTAGAAATTGGACTGAATAATCACCGAAGCATTTTCCACCAGTTATCTAATCTGGTAATATCAACAGCCCAGACTCGAGAGTAGTTAGAAGGGTCCTAGAAGATCTTAGTCTAAGAAAAAGAAAGATAAATTCTCCGAAGAAAAAGGAGAGAAGAACGAAAAGATCGAAGAAATGAAAGATTGGCTATAGAAGCACAAGAACAAGGTCAAGACAAAAGCTCGACGAGTATAAGGGACCCATCACCCAGAGTAAAAGTGAAAAAATATTTGTCCCTAGAAGTGAGAGGTTTGATTCTGAAACCTCCTCAAAAATGGCGGCAAGAGACGAACAACACCAGATCGAAAATCATGAGGAGAGACAAGGAGGCAAAACAGATGCTTCCAAAAACCAAGGAATCCCAGGGTTTGGAAATAGAAGGAGGGTCATAGGTTCCCCTCTTAATATCATGGGTGAACAAAATGAACTCCGAGCTCTCCCTAAGGGCACCTTGAAGGAATTTTATGGAGATGGGACAATTGATACAAAGAGGCATTTTCATTTATTTCTTGACATTTGTGACTTCCACTGAGTCGAACATGATGATGTCATGGTGAGGTTATTTTTGCAAACTTTATTAGAAAGATCTTATGAATGGTATACAAAATTTCCCAATAGATCCATTCACTCATTGAATGACCTCAAAATTATGTTCCTAAGCATGTTTTCCCCCCTAATTGCATACCATACCCTCCTCACAGATTTCACCTAGATTGGGTTAAGGAAGAATGAAAGGATATGATATTTTAATCTCAGGTTCAATAAGACTTTGAGTAGAATCCCAGAAGACAAAAGACTGAATGACCTAGTCATTCTTGGTTTCTATAAGAATGCAATGCCCCTGAATGTGAAATATGCCATGAGAATGTCCCATATGGATACCATGGAGGAAGCAATGACTAAGGCTATTGATATGGAAGAAATTATGATTGAAACGGTCGTTGATCCCGAAATTATATTTGGAAGAGTCAAAAGACATATCGGGGCATTGCATATTGATAATCGAGGAGCTTCCAGCGCGAGAATAAATGAAGAGTTTAAACCTCGAACAACTCAGAAGCAAATGGTGAGAGGAGGATTTTTTAAGGGAACCATATGTGACGTAAAAGTTGACCATGCGGCGACACAGGAAACAAAGCAAATAAATGAGATTGCGCAGATGAATAGAACCATCAAACAGATGCAGAATTAAATAACTAGCCTGATAAGGGGAGATAATTATATACCAAACCCAAGAATGCAAATTCTCAAAAAAAGGAGGAACCCTCCGCCCGAAAACATAGTCAGATTCGAGAATATTGAAGACCCACCAAGACCAAGGGTTCCCAGACAACCCACTCCAAATGCGAGTGTTTTGGATGATGTCTGTGATGAGAAATTAACTGAAGAGTAAGGTTATTACTTACCTGATGAATTCTCCGAGACAATGCAGATGGACGGATGCGAGGTGTCCATGTATATATATGGAGAGGGAAACAATGATGCTAACTCACAAAAAAATGTCGCCCAGACAAGAGGATTTGTAAATAGACCTAAGAATAAAAGCGACTCCGACAAAGAAAAACAAAAAGAAAAAGAAAAGGAAAAAGCTAGTGAAAAAGTGTCGAATGAGAAGGTGTCAGTTGGAGCCTCAAGGAAACTCGTAGTGACAAGCTCAATTCAAATGACGTACAGTGTCGTAGAGGACATAAGTAAGTTGAGGATAACCTTGCCTTTTACAGAAGTGCTGAAGATTCCTCAGCAGAGGCAAAATATCTTGATGTTGCTGGATGATCCATAGGAAAGAATGGAAGCTGTGGTTACCACTCCCAAACAGAACCAAAGCTCGTCGACTGCTAAGCTGAGAGGTAAAATTCAACCCTTCTACATCTCAATTGAAAACCATGATGTTGCATTACATAACTGTTTAGTTGATACTGGTGCGACAAATAATATAATGTCACTCGTGGATATGGAAGCATTGGCATGATTTGCACTCAATATTATGGAACTGGCAAGAGCATATATGCCATAGATTTGAAAAAAGTGTCGACATACGGAGAAATCAAGGATTTCTGTACATGGATTACCGCAACTCCCCATATCATCACAATTTTTAATATTATTGTGGTAGACTTTCCTTTAGCATATGGGGTTGTTGTAGGAAGAGATTGGAGCTCCATGATCGATGGATATATAATGAACGATGATATTTTTATGATGCTACCAGGCAAGGAGGGAGCAATGATTAAAGTACCCTGAGAGCCCATAAAACATTTCTCCTTCAAGAAGAAGGATAATGAATTAATGGAAGACTATGTAGACATCAAGATCAGAAACTATGCTATCTTGGACTTGGAGAAGAACAAAAACCTAGAACGAGTTCAAAACTTGGAGGTCCCAGAATGTGTATTTGAAGGTTACTGGAGAATGTCGTTCGATGGAGCAAGCTCTAAATCAGGGAACGAAGTTGGGATTGTTCTCGTAATCCCAGATAAGACGATGCATCCTCACGCTATAAGACTGGAGTTTCCATGCATGAATAATGAAGGAGAATATGAAGCTTTAATCCAGGGGATGACCCTTGCATAAGGAATGAAAATAGAACATCTCACTGTGACTGGAGATTCAGAGTTGGTCATCAACCAGGTTACCCAAAAATACAAAATCAAAAAGGAAAGACTTAAATTGTATTTCAAAAGAGTTAATGAACTGATGGAATCTTTCATCTCTTTCAATATTTATTTCATTCCAAGGGATAAGAAACATAAGGCCTATTATCTAGCTTTGGAAGCTTAATTATCAAATCCAGATGATATCCCTATGCTCTCTTTAATCGAAGACACATAAGGCCAATGCTCTCTTTGTTAAGATATCATATTTTCCTTTTTCTGGAAGTCGACGGGATCGACATGCATGTTTATGTTGGACATTTTCTCTAGATATAATCAAGTTTTAGTGGTTGAATAAGATACAACAAAAACAACATTTATCACACCATGGGAAACATATGAATATGCTATAATGCCCTTTGGTTTGAAGAATGTCGGGGCTACATTCCAAAGAGCCATGGATCATGCATTCAACAGACTAATAAGAAAGTTAATGGCAGACTACTAAAATGACTTGACAATGCATTCAAGCAAAAGGGAGGATCAAATCCATTATTTAAGAAAAGTCTTTGAAATATGTAGATCATACGACGTCTCTATCAATCCAAATAAATGCGTGTTTGTTGTGACTCAAGGAAAGTTGTTGGACCACATTGTATGCAAGGAAGGGATTTACATTGACCCAAAAAGAGTTAAATAGATTAATGAACTCAACCCCCCGACATCAAAGAAGGGAGTGTAGTCATTCTTCGGAAAAATTAATTTTGTTCGAAGATTTGTTCCTGATTACGCAAGCATCATCAAACCCTTCAATTTATTGTTGAAAAAAGAACAGAGGTTTGAGTGGAAAACAAATACTCCGGAAGTATTCAATAAGATCAAGGGGGCCATCACCACCACCCCCATCCTCATTAGTCGAGATTTTCAAAAGGATTTCATTATCTATTCATTTGCTACAGAGGTAGTTGTTTCGTTTGTCCTCACTTAGAAAAATATCAATGGAGAAGAGCTCCCCATAAGTTTTATAAGAAAAAATTTACATGACTATGAGTTGAGGTATTCAAAACTTGAGAAACAGGCTTTGGCCCTCGTAAACATTGTGACACACTTTCAGAATTATATACTAAATTCTCATGTGATTGCCTACGTCCCCTCATCCCCTGTCAAGATGCTCCTAAATCAACAATTGAGGGAAGGAAAATGGGTCAACTGGTTAGCAAAAATTCAAGAGTATGATATTGAGATCAAACCTTTGAAGTCAATAAAAGGATAAGGATTATGCAAACTTATGATGACTGGGGATTCAGTTGATGGAATGATTTCAATCTCAGTCAGAGAACCATTACCTGATTCAAAATGGTACATAGATATCATATTTTATTTAAGATCCGAGAAATTTCGTGTTACATTGAGTTCCAAGCAGTGAAGGACACTCGAGACAAAAACGAACCAATATGTATCGATTGTCGATATACTTTTTAGAAGAAATTTCAATGGTATATTGTCAAGATGCGTCAATGAGAATCAAGCTGCAATGTTGATCAAAGAATTTCATGAGGGAATATGTGGTGGACACTTTTCACACTCTGAAACTACTCACAAAATTATCATAGAGGGATTCTATTGGTCGTCAATCTTCAGGGACTTGTATGCCGCAATAAGGAGATGTTTATCATGCTAGCAATTCATAGGAAAAATGAAGAAAGTTCCGATGCCTTTGTAACCGATTGTGGTGGAACAACCAAGACAGAATTTGTTGAACAAGTTGAGATCTTTAAAGGACTGTCATTTGAAAAAATATATGGCATCCTTGAATATGGTGAAGATGATGTGGAAAACTGACTAGTTGATTATTCGATTAAAAACCAAGATATTGAAGAAGCATTGCGCAACATTTTGATTGATATAAGGGACTTGGAAGGAGAAATATTCAATATAAAAATCTGGCATGAAATCAACATGGCACCAATGAATATCTACATCAAGGAGTGGTTCAAAAAATTTGTCGACAAGCTTACCAATGAAGGGCAAAGGACGGTTAAGATGGTTCTCATAACCGCCGAGGAAAGACATAAAAGGACATCAACGAGAAAGTGAGAAAGGGTGAGATACCATCATAGTAGGTTCATACTCGTCACATCTTTCTGTCTTTATCAATCTCTTCATCCGGTTACTCCACCTCTTTAAATAGAAAGGTGTAACCAAAGACTGATATTACACTTTTTCTTCTCACCACGTCTTGCTGTCTTCCGTCGCCCACTTTTTTCTTTCTATGAAATTCATTCTTATACATATTTTCTTTATGGTACGTGGGAGCCCCAATCCTAGTCATTATGACAAACAAATGCTAATTTGAGAGAATATGTATTGAACTATATATTTTTAAGAAATTCCAAGAGAACTATTTTGGGAACAATCTCGAGTATACTTTGTAACCTAGTTTTTTCTAAATATAAAGTATTTGAAGTTGATCTATCATTATATTCATTTGACCTAACCATGTATCACTCTTTCAAAGTTCTCTTATGCATGCACATCATTTTCTTTTAGTTTTTATGTCATTAGAAATCTTTATCCCTACTATGATGGATGTGAGAAACTCTGTTTATTTGCTTTAAATGTATGAATGTGTTTGTGTTTCGTGGTCCATTCTCAAGAACTCCCTTTTAAAAGAAAGATAAAAATATTTTTCATTTTATATTATATCTATTTTACTTTCCTTTGACATACTTATTTAAAAGTCCAACATTTTATAAATCTCGGACAGAGGAGTAACACCTCTATAAAAACTTAGAAGGATTTGCATCCTCATGAGGTTGCAATTTCGGTTCTAACAGATTCAAGCGTCAACAATATGTTACAATAGTCATAACCTCTCGACTAGGTAAGTTAATATGTGGAATTGAAAGTGGGGATTGGATATGTTACAACAACCATAATCCTTTGGATAGGTAAGGGAAGATGATGAATTTAAGTGAATAAGCAATCGAGATTGAAGATCTCCATCTAACAGAACTTTGTTGATGAAGTGGTTGAAGATGTTTCTACATTGGATGTATGTGTAGTCATTTTGGGAATTCCATTGTTGTATGTGAGAGATGACATATTTTAGGAGGAGAAAAAAAAATTAGGCTGGTCAATGATGGAAAGGTATATTCCATAAATTCACAACAGGACAAAGACAAACTCTTTTTTATTAGTGCTAGTATGAATAAGTTTGTCTCCCTAATTTTGAGAGAATGAAAACAACAGAGAGTAGGAAGCAAGTTGGGGATGAAGGAACCCTTGGAAGGATGTAGTGGCAAGTAGTGCCAACAATTACAACAATTTATTGAAGCCTAGAGGGAAATGTTTGAAGATCCTGAGGGACCACCACACAAGTGAGAGGTTCAGCACGAGATTTAGTTTTTTTTTATATCAACAATAACTAACATTGTGTTGTATAGAAAATTCCAGCATTGAAGAAAATGAAGTGAAGAAGTAGTTGTAAGGGAGTTATCATACCTAGTATGCTGCCACATGGAGCAAAAGAAAAATAGAAGTTGGAGATGTGCATTCACTATTGCACCTTGAACAAAATCACCATCAAGAATAGATATCCTCTACCAAGACTGATGTCTTGTTACACTAGTTGAAACAAGCCATTGAATTCTTCACCAAGCTAGACGCCAAATCAACTTACCATCAAGCGAGTATCAAAGTACCCTGAACAAAATCACCATCAAGAATAGATATCCTCTACCAAGGATTGATGTCTTGTTAGACTAGCTACAACAAACCACTGAATTATTCACCAAACTAGACGCCAAATCAACTTACCATCAAGGGAGTATAAAAGAGGAAGATGCGTGGAAGACATAAGACAATGATTATAACTTTTCTATGATGGAATGTGGAGGACCAACCAGAAAAATAACATAATCTGAGTGACATAAAAGGAATGATTTAGTTTTCTAAAAAAAAATGAATTCTTCCTCTATGTGTGTGATATAGAGCAAGCTAGCAAGAAATTAATGGAAGCTAAATTCAAATCAAAGTGGATAAAAGCATGAAAAATATTAAATGGAAATGGAATGAATGCAATTACTAGAATTTTTTTGCATTGATCATGGTGGAAGAGTGGAGATGACTAAGGCTCATATAATTCTAGCTTCAAAATATTTAAGCCATTATTCAATTATAAGCAGAAGTTAAATTTGTGTAGATTTAATTATAAGCGGAATTTAAATTTGTGTAGATTTATATTGGGCAATATAAGGACTAACTCTTTTTTAGTGGAAAATATATATGGAGTTAATTCCATTCAAATTCGATGGAGTTAATTTCATTCAATTTCAATGAAACTTCTAAATTTATAAACTTTCCAAATAGTTCAGAGTCTAAGATAGTAGCATTTGTATAAGTGGATCTATCTCAAATTTTCGATAGTAGCATTTGTATGAGTGAATCTATCTTAATTTTTTTATTTTATTAAAGGATTCATAATTTATCTTATAATTTGTATGAATGAATCTATCTCAAATTCTGGATTTTATCAAAGGATTCATGATTCATATTATTATTTGATATATACATATATTATATAACCATATTAATGTTGGGCATCATTTTTCACCCTAACTACTTTAAGTGTTAGTAAAGTGGTTGAACGTCACCATGCTTCTATTTTTTAAGTCTGCCATGTTTCTCCGGCTTCATTTCTTTTTTATATTTTCCACCTCTCATGTTTCTCTGGCTCCTCCATTTCTCTTTTATGTTTTCCATCTTCTCTCCCTCACCATGATTTTATTTTTTAAAATTTCCCTTACTCCATTTCTCTTTTATGTTTTTCATCTTCTCTACCTCGATTTCTTGAGAAATTTATACACAACCTTATACTATAAAGTTCAATAATTTTATAAACATAGTGAAAAACCTACCTATACTTTGAAACTCATTGAAAGCTATTCAGGAGAGGCCAAAATGATGCCCATTATATCCCCACACTCCCACCCCCACCTTATATGTTTTCTCTATTAAAGTAATTTATTATTATTATTATTATATTTATGAAAATATATGTTATTTTTGTTTTTTAAGGTAAAAATTGTTGTAATCTTTCTCTGTTATTGTCTCCATTCCCACCCTCATATATGAGGGGGTGGGGTTGGGAGAAAATAATAGAGAAAACATATAAGGTGGGGGTGGGGGTGAATAATAGAGAAAACTTAATAAAATATATGTAATTTTTTTTTTAAGGTAAAAAAATGTTGTAAGCTTTCTCTATTATTGTCTCCATCCTCACCCTCATATATGAGGGGGTGGGGTTGGGAGAAAATAATAGAGAAAAAATATAAGGTGGGGGGTGGGAGTGGGAGTGGGGGGAAATAATAGATAAAACATAATAATATTATGTTTTCTCTATTATTCTCCCGCACCCTCACCCCCACCTTATATGTTTTCTCTATTATTTCCTCCCAATCCCACCCCCACCTTATATGTTTTTTCTATTATTTCCCTAGATCAGGGTGAGGAGGGATAAATAATAAAGAAAACATATTACCCCAATGGCTAACACAGTTATGATTGTGTCCATGCGCACAACTGGCACAAATGTTTCATTGAAATCAATTCCAGGTTGTTATGTAAAACCCCTTGCAACTAACCTCACCTTGTGCTTCTGCACATTTCCATCTGCATCTTGCTTGGTTTTATAAATCCATTTGACACTTATCACATCCTTGTCTTCTGGTATATCTACTAACTTCCATGTCTGATTGTTCTCTATGCATTTAATTTCTTCATCCATGGATTGTGCCCATGCATCATCTTTGATAACTTCTTCAAAAGTTAAAGGATCATCTATTTGTTAAAACAGAGCAAAGACTGAAAATGCATTTTTTGTGTCAACATTGTAGATGTCATGAAAAATTCTTGTCTTCCTTGGTAACAAACTTGATAATGTTGGTTCTGGAGATGTAGAATTACTTGGACTACTTGTTGGATTTTTTTGTGCTCTAAGTGTGGAATGCACACCTACAAATCTCACTGAAGTAGTTTGAGCTAAGATATGTGTCACAATTATAGTTTTAGAAGGAACTGCACATTGACTTATAACTGGTGTTTTAACCACTTCATCCTCTATTACATCATGCCCAATAACATCAATAATTCTAACTGTCATTTCTACGCTTCCATCCCATGCTTCATTCCCTACAAGTTGAACATTGCAGTTGATAATAACTTTTATTGCAATAGGATCATACAGTTTGTATGATTTTGTATCTTTAGAGTACCCAACAAATATACATTTATGTACTTTGTCATCTAATCTAAATTTTTTCTCAGCTCATCTAGAACATGTGCGTATATGAACAACCAAAGAATTTCAAGTGCGTAACATTATGCTTCATACCTGTCCAAGATTCTTGCGGAACTTTGTTTTTTACACTCTTTGTTAGGCACCTATTCATGATGTATACTCTAGTTGCTAATTCCTTATCCCAATACTCATTTGACAAATGTTTGTTTTCTAACACACTGCGCGCCATCTCCATGATGGTCGAATTCTTCCTTTCTGTGACACCATTCTGTTGTGGTGTATATTGCTCAATGAATTGCTTGTGAATGCCATGATTTTTACAAAAGTTATGAAATTCTCTTGAAACATATTCACCACCTCTATCAGTTCTTAGAACCTTGATGTAATAACCACTTTTCTTCTCCATGAGTGATTTGAACTATTGAAAACAACCAAATGCATTAAATTTATGTTTTTGAAAATATATCCATGTCTTTCTTCAGAAATAAATAATAAATGTAAGAAAATAGGTGTTGCCTCCTATAGATTACATTTTCATTTCGTCATAGATATTTCAATGTACAATTTCTAGTGGAGATTTTTCTCTACATGACTTGGCAATTCAAAATGACTCTCTATGTTTCTTTCCAAGGATTCATCTTTCACATATTATTTCTGGTTTTTTGATTAATGGAAATCCTTTCACCACATCCTTTATATGTAACATATTTAGACCTCCAAAATTTAAATGTATGATTCTAAAATGCCACATCCATTGGGCCAAGGAGGCCACCTAGGGGAATGCCCACCTAGGGTGCACAAGTCAATCACCTAGGAAAAACACTTCTTCACCTTTTGATGATGAATTAAATATATGTAAAATAAATGGTTCCCTTGGTATATAAGGTGAACTGAGTCTAAAATAAAGCATTCTTACCTTTTCTTCTGAAACTATGTGTCTTGGTTTTTTTCTTTTTTGAGTTTGCATTTTACATTCACGACAATTTCATTTTTAGGTTTTTTTGAAGAATAACTAGTGCGCCTTCCTTCATGGTTGCCTCCTGGTGACTCCATTTTCCATGATTCCACCTATGAGAGAAATATTATCTCATCATCTATCCACTCTCTCAGGGAGAAAATCTTTTCCTTCGAGTTTTCTGAGGTAGAAGGGAGGGTGCACCAACTAGGGTTTGCGCCCTTGTGGGTTTCTTCTTTATGGGAACTAAGTGAGTTCACCCTCTTCCATGGTTGCACTGCGATTCTCCCACTAATCCCCAAAGGTCACTCTGAGATCGCCAAAACCTCTTGTCCAGTCTTGAGGAACCTCAGTTTGGATCCCCATTTGCTTGGTCACCCAAACTAATGGTGCACCCCTGTTCAGATTTGCGCCCCTGAGGAGATTTTTTGGTCATAAGTCGAGCTATTGATTTTGTGGTCACATTATTCTGTAGATCACCTTCTTAGGAAGATAAATTGGTATCAGAGCCTAAAGATCCATGGAAAAGCTTCCGATCTTGAATATTGAGCCAAATGTTTTTGGGTTTTTTATGAAATAATCGAGAGTTTGCCCATTCCAAGGTTTCCATTTCTTATGCAAGAAGCTCATAAGCCCCAAGGGCGCCCACATGCCCATTTCCATAGAGAGGAGTTCCATAGATCTAAAACAATACAAATCTCTCCCTCTAGACCAGTTCAAGCTCTATTGCTTCAGGGTTTTGAGTCCTCTATTCTCAAAACAGAGTCCTTTGTTCTGCATTGCAACCTAGGGGCGCATTTTCTCTTCAGTTCGCCTCAAAATGCCTCCATGCAAAGATCCTTTGGTTTTCGACTTAGATTCCAACACATCAAATCCCATCAAATATCTTGCCTCCGTCCTCAATGAGCTGCTCAAAATAAAGCAACAAAACAATCCAAATCCCTTTTGATTGGACACTTGAATCCAACTACCAAAATTTGTTGGGAAAGCCAATGGTGAAATGGTGGATTCTTGGATCTGAAGCCTATCCACCTATTTTAATACATGTCCAAGCCTTACCGAGGAAAGAAAACTCCAGATTGTTGCCTTGCAATTAGAAGGACTGGCACAAGCTTGGTGGGATACAGAGCAAGAGAAAACCGCATTTGTGATAGATATTAGGGATGCTCTGAAATCCTCTACTTCGAAACCCATTAAAACCCGGGCTCGACTTTCTGAAGCTTTGAGAAATCGCTTCTACCCACCTAGGTATGTGTAATCCTTATGGATCAAATCCCACAATAATGACACTGAACCTTTGATTTATCAAATATATGATCACTTGGTTGACTGTTATTTTGATTTTGACCTCTTCCACCAGTATTTGCAGGACTGTTACTACGTCCTTCTCTAGCATAACTACTTTCCATGCCTCTAGAGTTAGCTTTCCCCCTTCCTCTTCCACGATTTATAGATGACTATGTATAAAATTCATTTTATAAAGACATATTTGATCTATTTAATCTGTGTTCATGATTGATGAGGGAGGCTTGCAGCTCATCTAGACTAAACTGACTCAAATATTTGTTTTCTTCTAAAGTCACTGCAAACAAGACTATGAAATTTAGGAGGAAGAATCCTAAGTACCTTCTCCACAACCTTCCTATCATCAATGGTTTCTCCATCAAACTTAATCTGGCTTATCAGGCCAATAACATGGGTGTAAATGAATCTACTGAATCTGAGTCTTTCATTGACATAGTTTCAAGATCTCTTCCAAGAATTTGTAGCATCCTTCTCATCTTGTGTGAGGGAATTATATGTTTCATGATTTGTTGGTTCCACATAGACATTTTAAACTATCTCCCACATATATTGAACCCGAAATAATTTCTTCATGGTAAAGGACTATAACTCATAATTTTTACCTGTAAAAGTGGGAGGTTGCAGATTTGAAATAGAAGCCATGATTTTAGATTTCAACAGTCACCTTACAACAGAGCTACTTCTCTAGAAAATTACTCCGATAAAACTTTCTATGATAAACCATCTCTGATACTACATCTCATATCTATAACGTGCAATACTTACTTAGCGCATCACAATTACAAATACTGTGTGGTACAAAACTTTGTTGTTGAGCACTCGAAACTTACTGCACAAAAGACTATGTACTATGATGATAACACTTATAAAACAATTTCTTGATGATGTGCTACTCTCAACACATAAACTTGCATATATATATATATTTCAATTCAGATTCAAGAACTCAACTTAAAATTGTGCAGAAATAGAGAGAAGATATTTTCGAAATGTTTGAACACAATAGAACTTAGAAATATCAACACACAAATATTTACTTGTCTCAAATGATGCACAATGTTACAAAATACAATACTTTGTAGAGTACATACAAAACAAAGCTTGTGCTCTCAGACTTCTTCAACTCCTTACATAGTTGTTGTTGTTGCTAACTATCAACTCTGTTCTCTCTGTCTCTATCAACTACCTATAGACTCATATAAAAATGAAGACAGAGACTTTCTGTAGAAGCTAACCAATTTAACATTTAAGACAACAATAAATTCGACTGACTCTATTTGCATAACAAGGCTCAAGAGAGACAAAATATCAACTCATTAATATCGCTCCTTGTTTGTCGTGTCTAATTGAATAATGCCCCTCCTTATTGTGGCAGAGTCGATGTAAGCTTAAAGCACACTACTTATAATTAATATTTTTAACACATATGAAATCTTATCCACAAAAATCACAAATATGATTGAAAAACTATTAATTAAGAAGATTTTCAATAAATGTAAGAGCTAAATAAAATTTAAATTAAATGAATTAATATGATTGAAAAACTATTAATTAAGAAGATTTTCAATAAATGTAAGAGCTAAATAAAATTTAAATTAAATGAATTAAGAATAAATAATTTTAATTTATTTCAATAATAATAATAATCTATTTTGAAAGTCACTGTCAAACTAGTTTACTAATGTATGAGACCTCGTCCCCTAATTATTTTACTGGTAAACATATGTAAAAACAGTAATATATGTGAAAACAGTAATATATGTGAAAACAGTAATTTATTATTATTATTATTTATTTATGAAAATATATATTATTTTTCTTTTTTAATAACAAAATTGTTTATCTGTGATATCAAGTTGGATTTCCCAACCACTTCCTTCATTACTCCCTTTTAGCTTGATTGATTTAACAAGCTCTTTAAACAAATAGACATTACTAGAAAGGCATTAAGGTTGGAAGAAAATGTGGAACTGAAGCAAGAAACACTCTTGCACGAAAAAAAAAAATCACCCAAAGATAGCGAGACTAATTGTTTGGGTTGCTCTCCTTGTATATTCAAATCTCTGTGAGCTTTATATACATAGAAAAACATTTAACATTATTTTTTAGAAAAAAAACCAATCACCCACCTGAAGAATAATATTTTAATATTTTATTATAACTAGGACATTCCCAAACTACTTTTCCATTTTATTGTATTTCATTGTAGTTATATGGAAGGCATATCCTTATGGAGAGCTTTTGTACAAAATTGATCGTTCAAACCAACCATGTTGTATAGAAACCCTCGTGCGTAAACTTTGTTATGAAATGCTTCTTCCCTCGGTAATCTTCCTTACCCCTGTTTCTCCGACTCTTCCTGCTCGTGCGTGAACATTGTTCTGAACCGCTTTTTCCTTGACAGGAAGATTCCATCGCCCTCTTCCTCCGAGTCCGGAAACGGCACAAACACGGCACTACTCTTCATGTTATTATTGACGGGCGCGGCCGCGATGATATGCGGAAGAGGCCGCCCGTCCATGCCCATGGCAGCCTGTTGGCTGGGCGTTCACATAGATATCGGGCCTTTTGCTGAGTGGAGATCTTTAATTGTCGAGAGTAATTTTAATCTATTTCTATTTCGTTTCTCCTCTTTCCAGTGCGTTGGCATTGTATGATTTAATTGGTTGGACAATTCGTTTGGTTCATTTTTTTCTCACGTCGTGCATTTTCTCATTAACAATATTTCCACACCTTGTCTTAGTTGAGATTCAAATGGGTAAGGTGACGGGTTCGTGATAATACAATAAGGAAAGCGTTTCTCTCCTCATCAAAAAGGCTGGAGAGATTACTTCATTACTTGTATGAGATGTTGAGGGTATAAAGAGTTGGTAATTAAACACTTTTTCCTTGAGCGCAGTGAAGAGTTGTTGACTGTATGTTGTTGACTTTTTGCTTGAGAGCAGAAGAGTTGTTGACTGTTTACTTGATAGCAGAAGAGTTGTTGACTTTTTCCTTGAGAGCAGTGAAGACTTGTTGACTTTTTACTTCAGAGCAGTGAAGAGTTGTTGACTTTTTCCTTGAAAGATGAAGAACAAGCGATACATTTAATTGCTGGCACAATTCTTGTATGTATGTTGGAGCGATTTGGAGTTTAAGACTGATCCAAAATTGATCGCCATTCCTTCATTGCATACAATTATATTCATGTCAATGCCGAGTATCGTGGACTTTGTGTTATGTATTAATGCTAGATATACATATGTGATGCAGGATGCAGGGTCACTGCTCTCTTGTGGTATATTAGCTTCTTAAATTAGGTCTCTGTATTGTAAATTGCATATTTATACACGTTGTAGGAAAGACATACAAATTTTAAGTGGTGATGCATGATGGAGGGTCATTTCTCTTTAGATATGTTGGATAGTAATAATTTCACCGCCTGAATAACGGTGGATCGGTGGCAGTCTTGACCCTTCAAGACTCGAGGATTTAGCACCGATTTACCGATTTGTCTTAAATTGCTCAAACCGTAGTTGTCTTAACCTTTGAAGACCACAAGATACTATCGACATCTTTTCTAAGATCGAATGGGCGATTAATTAGGAAATTATTGTTATTTATCCCTGAAACGGATTGTATTTCCATATCAGGAATATATCATTGATGAAAGAACATTGAATAATAATAATAAAAAAATTGCCATTCGGGTATGCGCACGGTGTTCTCTCCATTGTAATTTGAGAGCATTTTTCTCGTATCTTTTTTTGTTGGAGCGCGCGGTGTTCTCTCCATTGTATTTTGAGAACATTTTCTCGTATCATTTTTTGTTGGAGTGCGCAGAGTTCTCTACGTTGGATTTTGAGCTCGCGGAGCTCAAAAACTCCAAACCCGAAGTGCGGGGCCACAGGGTGTTGGCGTTTTATGATTCTGGAATAGTTGTTCTATTTTTGTGTTGGGTGTTTGTAAACGCCGAAAGCCTAAAGCCGAACTGCAATGTGCCTCCATTTTTCCACATTTGGTATCAGAGCCTCGCCTGGAGTCTATCTTGCTATTGCTTAGTTCAGTGCAGATCGTTCCTGTTGGTGCCCAATTTTGCCCTCTAATTTTCCTGTGCCAATTTTTATTTGATTCCTTTCAAATTTTATATAAATGGCTGCGTTTGGTAGTAGCTCTTTTCAGGTTCAGGTTCCTGTCCTGAGCGAGAAGTCATATGATTCTTGGTATATTCGAATGAGGACGATTTTATGTTCTCAGGATTTATGGACCTATGTTATTGATGGTTATGCTGAGCCAGTTGATGTAGCAGCAGAATTGTCTCTCTCTAATGTTGACCGTGTTTTGTTGAAGGAAAACAAGAAAAATAATAACAAGGTTGTTGGATTAATCAAGCAAGGATTAAATGAATCCATTTTTATGAAGATTTCTAGTGCTGTATCTTCGAATATGGCTTGGGATATCTTTGAAACCTGTTATCAAGGTGTGTCCAAGGTGAATATAGTTAAGTTGCAGAACTTAAGAAGGGACTTCAAAAATCTCAAGATGAAGGATAATGAAAGTGTTGATACTTTCATGACTCAAGTAATGAATGTTGTGAACCAGCGTAGGTAGTATGGAGATGATGTTGAGAATAAGAGAGTTATTGAGAAAGTGATGAGAAGTTTAGCCAAGAAGTTTGAACCTGTAGTTGTACCCATAGAGGAATTTAAAGATTTAAGTCAAATGCAAATTGATGAATTAACTGGTTCTCTTGTTGCTCATAAATCTAGGATATCTAGACATGAAGAAGGATCAATGGAGCATGCTTTCAAATCCCCACTGCATGTTACCAGAGGCAGAGGTAGAGGAAGGTCTTATAATTGTGGAAGAGGAGGTCGATTTTTTGGTCGAAGGGACAACATAACTGAATCAGATTCTGACAAGAAGTCCTAGCAGTATCCTCCTAATTTAAGAGGGAGAAGCAACAAATCCCGGTAGCAATAAAATCAGAGAATGCTATTATTGTAAGAAGTTTGGTCATTTTGCTAGCAAATGTTGGAAGAAACAGGTAGATGCTGGAAAGCAATATGAACATATCACAAATGAGTCTGAGGATGATCAAAATCCTGTCTTCTTGACTTGCAATATCACTCAGGAAAGTGCTAATGATATTTGGTTTTTCGATAGTGGTTGCAGTAACCACATGATTGGTAATAAGGATTTATTTTCTTCTATAGATACTAGTATTCAGTCTTAAGTAAAACTAGGAAATGACTGTAAGCTTATAGTTAATGGTAAAGGTGTAGTTCCAGTTTACACTAAGAATAATCAGAGAAGAAATATTGACAATGTTTATTACGTGCCTGGTTTAAAATGCAATCTTATTAATGTTGGACAAGTGTTGGATAAAAAGTACAGAGTATTCTTCAAGAATAAGGCATGTACAATCTATGATAAATTACCTAACAAAAGTTGATTGCAAGAGTAGAGATGACCAAGAATAGAATGTTTCCACTTGTTATGAGAAATGATTTGAGTGGTTCTTTGAATTCTTATAAAGATGGAAGTTTAGATGAATCTTGGTTATGGCATTTTAGATATGGTCATTTACATTTTGGTGGCTTAGATATATTACAGAAGAAGCAGATGGTAAAGGGGTTGCCCTTTATTCAACAACCTGGAAGCTCTTGTGAGATCTATAGACTTGGGAAGCATCACATAAACAAATTTGTTTTAGGTGTTTCCTACAGAGAAAAAATTCCATTGGAAATTGTCCACACGGATTTGTGTGGACCTATGCAAACACCTTCTTTGAATGGTAGTGTTTATTTTATGACTTTTATTGATGATTTCAGTAGGAAGACTTGGTTGTATTTGTTGAAGCACAAATCAGAAGCCTTTGAAGTTTTCAAGAGGTTTAAGTTTATGGTTGAGAATGAGAGTGGTCGAACCATTTAGATCCCGAGGTCTGATAGAGGAGGTGAGTATAAAGTAAATTAATTCATTGAATTTTGTGTTTTTTATGGAATTAAAAGGCAGTTTACTGCTCAATATACTCCACAGCAGAATGGAGTGGCAAAAAGGAAGAATAGGACCATCATGAATATGGCTCGAAGCATGTTGAAAGAGAAGCATCTTTCAAATGAATATTGGGGAGATGCAATTGTTTGCTCTATCTTTATATTGAATAGGAGTCCGACCAAGACTGTGAGGAATCATGTACCTCAGGAAGCCTGGGACAGTAAGCCTTGCAATGTTTCTTATTTCATAATTTTTTGATGTATAGCATATGCGCATGTACCTGAAGAAATGAGGAGGAAGTTGGATGACAGAAGCAAGAGATGTATATTTGTTGGATACAATGAAGAGTCTAGGTCATGGAGACTCTACAATCCCATCACCAAGAAGTATGTAATCAATAGAGATGTTCAATTTAAAGAAGAGGAAGCCTGGGATGGAATTATTGATAAATCTATTTCAGAGGGAGTTGTGTTACCCCGTGAAGATGATAATGGAGCTGAGTAGGCTGAAGGAGATGGACAGTTGGTTCCATATGCACATATACCTTCAGCGAGAAGTCCTACAAGGGAAGCACCAGTTTTCAGCCCATCTCAATTTAGAATGCCAAGAACCCATGAGCGTGGTGAGCCATTTGGACATGGTGGACATCAAATAGATTCACAGGTAAGTAGCGAATCAAATCCTACTTTAGCTTCATTGAAAAACATATTTAAAGGTCAGAAAACTAGAAGCTTAAAAGAATTATATGATCAGAATGAAGAAGTAGATCAAATTTCAAATTTTTCATTAATGGCATGTGATCCTATAAGTTTTAATGAAGTTGTTAAAGACGATTTTTGGATAAAAGAAATGGATGAGGAGATTGATTCCATTGAAAGAAATAACACTTGGGATCTTGTCAATTTACATGAAGGTAAGAAGAGCATTGGTGTTAAGTGGATTTATAAGACTAAGCTGAATGCATAAGGTGAAGTTGAAAAGTACAAGGCAAGACTTGTAGCTCAGGGGTTTAGTCAGCAACCCGGTATTGATTACAATGAAACTTTTTCTTCTGTAGCAAGAATTGACACAGTGATGATGGTCTTAGTTATTGCAGCTCATAATAAATGGATCATGCGTCAGATGGATGTTAAGTCTGTATTCTTGAATGGATGTTTGGAAGAAAAGGTTTATGTAAGACAACCTCCAGCTTTTGAGATTGATAAGCAAAGAGATAAAGTTTACAAGTTAAAGAAAGCTTTATATGGATTGAAGCAGGCATCCAGAGTTTGGTATAGTAGGATTGATGAGTACTTGATTACTGTTGGATTCAGGAGAATTTCAAATCAACCAAATCTATATACAAAGGTAATCCAGGAAGGTAAAATTTTGATTGTGTGTCTGTATGTTGATGACCTAATTTTTACTGGAGATCTATCTGTACATGATTTTAAAAATGCCATGAAAATGGAGTTTGAGATGACTAATTTAGGATTGATGAAATATTTTCTTGGAATTGAAGTGGATCAATCTGATGATGGCATCTTCATTTGTCAAACTAAATATGCAAATGAAGTATTGAAAAGGTTTAGAATGTTGAATTGTAAACCAACTGCAACA
This sequence comes from Picea abies, assembly GCA_900067695.1. Classification (NCBI taxonomy): domain Eukaryota; kingdom Viridiplantae; phylum Streptophyta; class Pinopsida; order Pinales; family Pinaceae; genus Picea; species Picea abies. The sequence goes on from CBVK0100315096.1 coordinate 21,342, forward strand.
CCAATGGCAACTGGTACTAAAATTAGCAAATATGATGAGGGATCATATGTTGATCCAACTCTCTATAAGAAGTTGGTTGGAAGCCTTATATATTTAACAACAAGCAGACCTGATAGTCTCTCCTCTTAAATATCCACGTTTCATTTGCATTCACCCATCAAACTCTATTTATAGAAATTAATTCTTGTTTATGCTAAGTGAGTTAGTAAGTTTCGTTAGTGATAAAATTGTGTTACTTGTGCACTGTAACATTATGAATTTTTTCTGTGTAAAAACAAAGCTTACTCTTTTTTTTTTTTTGTAATAGAATCTTTTTACTGTTTGGAATAAAACAATTGTGACAGTCCTTTCCATAATTTGATATGTGAGTTTTTACTTTTGTTTCTCATATGCTATAGCCAATATTCATTGATCAGATTTTCAAACATAGTTTATTTTTTGAATCTGTGTTTTCTAGGCGTGACTCTCAGTGAGCACTTAAATCCATCTTTTCAGATTCTTCACAAACACGTAACTACTCTTCATGTTATTATTGATGGGCATGGCCACGATGATATGTGGAAGAGGTCGCTCGTCCATTCCCATGGTAGACTGTTGGTTGGGCGTTCACATTGATATTGGCCCTTTTGATGAGTGGAGGTGTTTAATTGTCAAGAGTAACTTTAATATATTTCTATTTCATTGCTCCTCTTTCCAGTGCAATGGCATTGTGTGATTTAATTGGTTGGGCAATTCGTTTTCTTCATATATTTTTCATGTTGTCGATTGTCTCCATAAGAATCTTCCCAGACCTTGTCATAGTTGAGATTCAAATGGGTAAGGTGAGAGGTTCGTGATAATAAAGCAAGGAAAGCGTTTATCTCCTCATCAAAATGAATGGAGAGATTACTTCATTACTTGTGTGAGATGTTGAGGGCATAAAGAGTTGGCACATGAAACACTTTTTCCTTGAGAGCAGTGAAGAATTGTTTGTATGTGTATGAGCAGTTGAGGGTATAATGAATTGGCGCATGAAACACTTTTCCCTTGAGAGAAGTGAAGAGTTGTTTGTATATGTATGTAAGAGATGAAAAACAAATGATACATTTAATTGCTAGCACAATTCTTGTATGTATATTGGAGTGATTTGGAGTTTAAGAATGATCCAAAATTTATCAATATTCCTTATTTGCATACAATTATATTCATGTCAATGTTGAATGTTGAGTAGTGTGGCTTTTTGTTATGTATTAATTTTAGATATACATTTATTAAACCATATTCCAAAACACAGGTTATTTACAGAAAATCATAAATATAACATTTAAATCTTAAAAGAAAAATACACTATCTTAATATAATACCTTACTCATCCCAAAGGCTCAAAATCCTTCTTAACACCATGGAAAGAAGCCACAGGAAAAAGATCAAATTTATTCTTTTAATTTACTGTCACGATATAGTACGAAGCCTTTCGAGCACAGTGATCGCCGACACTTCCTTGATTTCTATGCACATGGTCAATCACATGGACACTGAATTAATTAATAACATAATTCATCATCAAATTAGACTGAAGGACAGAGATGCTGAAGGAAAGTATGACTAAATACATGAAAACAGTGCCATGCTCATGCCTACACACAACCAAAAATTAATTAAGTAGGGAATTCATCATCGAATTAGACTGAAGGACACATATGGTAAAGAAAAATATGATTAAATACATGAAGAAAGTTCCATGTCAATGGCTACCCACAACCAGAAATTATGCTCCCGACTTGGTTGCGGCCCCACATATCCTCTCCTTGGAATGATTGCTAGTTGCACAATGAATGGAGGTTCTTAGGACAATAGACAATAGACATGGAAGTAGACGTTTCTATAAAGAATCCCTCCATGCATCCAGTAAATAAATGACATATTTTGAAGTTATTAATTTGATCTTCTATTATAATGTTAATCATTCTAATCACTTTTTTTAATAAAGATCTAACATATTTTTTTCATGCAAGGAAAGACAATGGTTAAAATCACAATCCTTTATTTATAATTATGAAAAATAATATTAAAGATATTCTCAGATCGCAATACTTAATCAAAGCATCGCAATTACAAATACTGTGCAGTACACAACTTCACTAAGCACTCAGAAATTACTACACAATTATTAGACTGCAAAAAAGGCTACGGATTGTGATGATAACAAGTATAAAAAAAATTCTTGAGATTTTGCTACTCTCAACACATAAACTCATATATATATATTTTCAATTCAAATTCAAGAACTTAACTTAAACTTGTGAAGAAACAAAGAGAAGCTATTTTTGAAATTTTTGAACACAACAGAACTTAGAAATGTCAACACTCAAATATATTACTCGTCTCAAATGCTACGAACTATTACAAAACAGAATACTGTGAAGAACTTCAGCTCCAACAAATTCTACAAACCTGGAAAATAGGGCTTGTTCTGTCAGACTTCTTCAACTCCTTACATAGTTGTTGTTGCTGCTAACTATCAACTTTGTTCTCTTTGTCTCTATCGACTACCTACAGACTCAGACATATAAAGATGAAGACATATACTTCATGTAGAAACTTACCGACTTAACATTTAAGACAACAATAAATTTGACTCACTCTACCTGCATAACAAGGCTTGAGAGAGATAAAAGACCGACTCATTTATAGCGTTCCTGGTAACACTTTTTCTTGTCGCGTCTAACTAAATAACATCCCTTCTTAACGTGACAGATACAGTCGACGTAAGCGTAAAGATCATGAATTATAATTAATATTTCCAAAACTCCCCCTTAATTATTAGTAGGTCAGATTACAAAACACGAAATTTACATCAAAAATTTAAGTTTGCATGAACTATGAAATATCTACGAGTGCACCGACTCCTAAACAATTACGCAGTTTATGAAATGTATCCCTTGCCAAAGATTTTGTAAATATATCTATAATTTTTTCTTTAGACCTACAAAATTCTAAGCAAATTTTTTTGTTATTCACTAATTCTCTGATAAAATGATACCTTGTATCAATGTGTTTGGTTTTCTTGTAAAACACATGATTCTTGGATACTGTGATGGCAGAGTTGTTATTACAAAACATTGTAGTTTGTTTGTGTTGTTCCTATAGCAAATATTTTAACATTCTTCTCATTCGAACCACTTGACAAGTTGTACTTGTACCTACAACATATTCAACTTTAGCTGAAGAAAGAGTCACAATATGTTGTTTCCTTGATGCCCATGACTATACCTGTTCCAAAATGAAATGTGTAGC
>CBVK0100315126.1:0-11630 GCA_900067695.1 Picea abies
AAACCACCAAAATGGATATAAAAGATCACAAAGTAACAAGTTCAAAACCCAAATTAAAAAAATCAAATGCCCCATTATGAAAATATATATATATATATATATATATATATATATATATATATTTCAAATGCCCCCATTATGAAAAAAAAAATCCATGCAAGGACACAAATTCAATCCTTCTATAATCACCAAATCACAATTATGAAAAAACATGTAAAAGGTCCCGATTTAAACCGGGTTTAATTACCAAACCAGAATTCTGATAAATATGCCTGTAAAAGGTCAAAAGTATTACTATAAATATCCGTATAAAAGGGTCCAATACCGGTCGACTGACCAAACGCCAATTATAATCGAATACATGTAAAACGTCGCAAATTCAATCCCGTGCAATAACCAGACACCGATTACTATGAGATGTATATGAAAAGTCAGCAGTTCAATCTTCAGAAATCAAAAACCGCAATTCAACCATTCCAACTTGATTTCCCTTTAAAAGAAAATGAAAAACTAACCTGAGGAACAAAATTGACGTAGATAACCGTCAAAACCCCTAGCGTAACAATGGCGACCCTCGGATCCATTCAAACGCCAAAGATCAAAGCCGGGTATCCCGTCGCGAGTGTTTCTTTCCACGATATGATGACTATCCGCCTGAACAAATTCTTCGAATTAGACCGCAAAGGCCGAACCCTGAGCTCCCATGTGCCCCTAGAATTCTCCAAACTCTAAGCGCGCCAATAGGTTTAAGCCCAGAGCCCCCAGTGACCGCCGAAAATTTTCCAAACTCTAAGAGCGCCAATATGTTTGAGCCCAGAGCCTCTAGTGACCGCCGAAAATTACAGGTAAATGTGAACGAACCGCCAAATTGATGAAGCCCTCTGCGTGTTTTTCCGAACCCCTGGCATCGCTGAAATTATCGGTTGTGGCATCGATTTCTCAAATGCCCAACCTAACTGCTCCGGTGTTGTGTTTCACGGAGGAATTCAAAAGTTCCTTGTTCCGCCTCACGAATCCCCTATGCACAGCCTTGCGATTCCTCTTCCTCACCCACAGACGGCAGACAAGACCGATAGAATCACCATCCGCGGCACTGCGTCATCTCATAATCCTGCCTCCCCCCTCCTCCTCCTCCTCCTTTGCAGAAAGAGACCGCGGTCCTGGTGAGTATTTATCTCCAGCCATTCAAAAGCAGATGCAGATAGATATATCAATGCATTCGTCTAAACGTTTTACCTAATTTTGGTTGTTTTTGGTAAACAACTACGTAATAAAAGATGGATATATCGATAATCAATCAACAAATTTAGACAAACAACTAAGTTAGACAAACAACTAAGTACTGGATAGTTATATCGATCAATCAGATTGAGACAAACAATTATGTACTAACGCAACTACCACATGGTTGATATATGTGATTTACATTATTTTTTACTTTTCAAATCTAACAATTTCTAAACTTAATAATAAACATACAATCACCTTTCAACACTATTATGAACTATAATTAAACTTAATATTAAATATACAATCACCTTTCAAAACTATTATGAACAAGCACATATTTAATATACAACCATCTTTCCAAACTAATGTATATACAACCACATATATAATAAACTAAAACAAGTTCAATTATACCATATAAAATCTCATGACGAAACAATATAATATACAAACAAGAAAAAATCGTACTATTAACCGCTATGTGTTTCATTATAAAAGTGCCTCTAGCTCTAAGACTGTAACTGTTACAACAAGAAAAGGCTCTGCTAAGATAGCCTCACATCTAATCTTGATATAAAATACGAACTAATGTTACCTGGAATTAAATCTCGTTATACCTTCTTCAATGCGATCTTAAGCTTAATGCATTTTTTAATGCAATGTTTGTGACATCACAGTGAAATATATTTCTTGAATATTTCCTGAGTGACTACTATGCTCAGCCAAGCTGACAGGAGTACTTAGAAGCTTATCGTACTTCAACAAGCGCAATTTTAACACTCCAAACAGTATTATATAGTTTCTAATGCATGACAAATTTACAATGCAAACAAAAAAACTTCTCTAAAGTCCATCTTGAATTCTAACGTAACAAGTTATCATGTCTATATTATATTATAATATTCTAACGTAACAAGTTATCATGTCTATATTATATTATATTATATTATAGACACAAATGCAATGGCATGACCCCACAAAAAATTAGATGAAAACCAAGGTACATTCACCAAAAAATCACAAATGCGATGGCATGACCCCACAAAAAATTAGATGAAAACCAAGATACACTCACAAAAAAACACAAATGCGATGGCATGACCCCACAAAATATTAGATGAAAACCAAGGTACATTCACCATAAAAAAAAATAGAATCTGAAATAGTATAATATATTAAACTAATTTTAGGAATAGCTCAATTTACTATTGACAAGTGTCGTAATATAAAATGTTATGTTAATGAAATTCTACCAAAAAGACGTACTTATAACACCTATTAAAGACTATAGGGACATACTTATGACACCTAGAGATTATAGTGATAGATTCTCAGTTGTTATCGATTCAACCATTAATTTATAAAAAAAAAACAATATAGTAAACCTCTCTCTCACCTCCAATTCGACAGCCTCGATCTCCGTGATCTCTTTCTGACCTCGACTCCCACTACCTTGATGCGCTCTCTGCCGTGCGTTAGTTATTTGTATACGGTACTCGATGGATGGGCCTAACGAATCGTTTGCTCTTTTTATAAACTTACTCATTTATTAATGAAAAGTTGAAAACCCAAAGATAAACTTCATTGTAAATTATTGAAAAAGTTGAAAACCTAAAGTCATTTCACCAGCTGGCATTGAATCGATTGTTTCTCTCGTATGCTTTTTTTATAAACTTCCTTGTTCATTATTGAAAAAGTTTGAAAACCCACCAATAATCTTTCTTGTTCATTATTAAAAAAATTAAAAACCAAAAGTCATTTCACCAGCTGGCACTGAATCGATTGCTTCTCTGGGATGCTTTTTTTTTAAACATTCTCGTTCATTATTAAAAAAGTTTGAAAACCCAAAAATAATCTTTCTTGTTCATTATTGAAAAATTTGGAAACCTAAAGTCATTTCACCAGCTGGCACCATCTAAAAGCAGACAAACACCTCATTATCGCTCGGATTATTCTATGTCCGCAACCATCTAACCATCTAAACGTGTTAAAGAGGAAACGCGTGTATTTATAGCTTACAGATCATTTATTTTGTTTTACCAATAATGGTTTGCAACATGAACGTGCCTTTCAGCTGAAGTTTACCAGTTGATGTGATCATTGTTCAGTTTGTGCTCTCATAGGGTCACGGATAATGAGCAGAGATGAAAACACATGCTCAGTTTTGGGGCCAGGGAACACTTTCTGAGGTTGGCAGTACAAATTGCATGACTTTATGCCAAAGCTCCATCTATCATAATGGATGAGCGGTGGTAACCAAGAATAACTTTGTTGGGAAGGAAAGAAAATGGAAGTGGAATTGAATGAGTGGTTGTAACAAAGAATAATTTTGTTGGGAAGGAAAGAAAATAGAAGTGGAATTGATGTAAGGTAAATTTTGAGAAGTGTATCTCCATTTCACCCAGGTAATCTTAGTCATTCTTATGAATGCAATGCAACCATCTAGTTAGGTTGTTGGGTTAGATAATCACTTAGTTTTTGGTGGGGGAAAATTTATTATCTAAGGTAAATTTTGAGAAGTGTATCTTTATTTCACGTAATCTTAGTCATTCTTATGAATGCAATGCAAGGAGCTAGTTGGGTTGTTGGATTAGATAATCACATAGTTTTTCGCTGGGAAAAAATTTATGGTCTTAGAAGACCATATGTCTATTGGAAAGCAATGTCGCAATTATTTTTTTAATTATGCTTTTATTTTTCATTTTTTTTTGTGTTTATTTGTCATTTTTAGTGTGTTTATTTTATGAAAATCTTTAATGTTGTTAGGATTTCTATAAAGCAGTTTCATTAGAATGGTCTAAGTTTTTTAAAGAGTAAATGCAGAATTCTTTGTAAGTGATCAAAATTAAATTCTTTCCATAACCCTTCTAAGGGGTTCAAGTCATTCCTAAAAGGGTAATTCAAAAAACACTCTTAAAAAAATATAAGTCATTCAAGACTGACAACAAATATTATAAAATTTTAAAAGAAGGGTCACAATTTCAACAACCTATCGATTTTATTTTCAACACTTGGATGTTTGTTAAGTAGTATATTTTTCATAGTATATGAGGATGGATGTGAATCATGAGAAAGATTCATGATTCAACACCCATTACTTGAGTTTAGCATCTAAAGACTAGAATCATCTCTATTCTTGTTGGCTCCCATATATTCCTTGATATCATTTACTCTTCCACAACATAAAATCCTTCACAAAGATCATGCTTATATAATCCTATCACTATATTGGCATATCCAACATCTTGAGTGTCACTTATCATAAGCTTTCAAGAGAAGCTTGGACACCTTATCTTTGTGAATCCCCACTTGAATTCATGTGTTATGTGCATTTTTTTTTGTCTTTGTCGATATGATAATTGGCATGACATTTAATGTCCATACTTAATGTGTTATCCCACACTCGATAATGTCATTTCCTTTGTTATTTTTTCCTCCTTTCTTGGCTTTTCTAAAAAACAAAACAATTGGTCATGGGTTATGGATGTAAGACATTGAAAATTTATTAGCAAGATTCAACACAAATGTGTGGATCAATGACCATTTTGAAGAGAATACAATAGACATATATTGAACCCAAGGAAATGAGGTCATCTCTCTTTCTTCATGTTCACATACTCCATGTCTCTAAAAGCATATAACATGTTGAAAAATCTAACATAGTTATAACATTGGTATCTAATATTTTATTATTATTTGAGAGCATTCAGTGGCCTCTCGTCCACTTAGAATATTGTTCAGGACATTCCTGTTATTGCAATAGATAATTAGAGAAGAGTTCACATAATAAATACTTGAATGAAAATCTCTCAACAATTTTGTGATCATGTATAGGTTTTTTTCAAGCTCATTGTAAAGATATTACATAGTTTTTCTTCATTTCACACAAAATTATGCTAATGATTTCATTCAGAATAAAAAAATTGCATTAAGATCTGCTATAACTTGTACGTTCTTGATTAAGTTTAGTATGAGCACATACCTTGTCAACATTACGAAACCCAAATTTTGAATTACAACAATGAGAATTGTGATTCTATTAATTCAATTTTCTACATCATCAATTCCATATTCCCCAATTTTATGTATCTTTATCTAAAACACTTCCTTTTGTTTCTAGAAACATTTACATGACAATACTTGAAGTGTCAAATATTTGAGAATACTCCTTATATCTTTTTCCCTTTACCTCAACACAAGTCCAAGAGAAAAATGACATGTATCATTTACAACCTTAATGCTTGGGGAAATATTTTCGATGCCTCTATGGGATTATTGAGTAAGATATGAAGAAGGTAACATAATTCATGTTATCCTTAGATCTATGCAATAGGGATTATGCTCCAACATCCACCCTGTCACACATTTTTTGCATGGTTTAAGAAATAGATTGACCAATCAATGTCCTCAATAAGAACCATACACTTGGTGATCTTGATGAGAAATTTCATTTATCTTTGTGTTTATATGACTTTAGGAATCTCCAAATTATAGACATCTTAGCCTACATAATAAGAAATGGGTGTAATCATTTTAGATTTGTGTGTTCCTAAAGCCCTCCAAAGCAAGTATGCTCTCTTCGTGGATTTTATAATGTTTTGGTAGAATTACCCCCTTTCAACAAATGCCTCAAGGTATAGGACATTTTCTTTTTTTCTATTGATATCTACAACACACATGACTCCCATGGTTAATCATGATTGTGATATGTTTGAGATATGAATCTAAGTTGTAATGCTCACTTATCATACATATACATAGAACAAATTCTCTCTTATATGGGTTTCTACAAAAAGGTTTGATTTTGACATTGTGTATAAACCTTTACATTGTCAATTAGAACAATCCAAAACTCCTCCAAAGAAAAGAAGTATGGCTTGGTGTTTATGATGTGTAATTTTTATTTATATTATACATATAACCCATAATAAATTTACATTTAAAATGACAAAGAATGCCCCTGAATGGGGTGCCACACAGTGCATAGCACATATGAAAATCCACCAAGCATTGAATCCACTTGACACCTGACTCTTGAACCTCGATCCATTGACGTAGGTGGAAGTATCTGGAGGCTGCGGCATCTAATTGACAAGGTAATTCGTACTCGGCAAGATTTGGCACCAGGGTAATGTCGGAGGTCTACACGACGAAGGTTGGCATTATTAACTCCACGTACATGGTGTTTAATGAACCTTTAATTGCCAGGATGCAAGCATGGAGAGGTGAATTAAGGAAGCCACGGGCTCGAGAGCAACGTCATTTTATTTATGGTTTCTACTGGATGTGTTTATGTTTTACTTATACAGCTAGCAGTTATCGTTATTCTTTATTATTATAATCATTTAGCACATTAGCTGCATAAATAAGATCACTAAAAGAGAGGCAATCACAGAAACAATAGAGACACACAGATTGTCCTGGGAAACCCTCATTGGGAAGAAAACCTAGAAAAAACTTCCTCAATATAGATAGACCAAAAACAAAGTAGAAGATCCACTCTACTCCTTACTAGGAACGAGTAGCACACTACTTATCCAAGAGACACCAAGACATAAACCAAGGACCCTCCTTGATGTCACCCCTAGTTGCACCAACTTCTCCTCCAAGACTTGCACACTTTTTCCTCTTGTTGCAGAGCTGATGAGTGAGTCAACACTTTTGGCCTCCCTTATAAATTTATCTTTGTGTTTATATGACTTTAGGAATCTCCAAATTATAGACATCATAGCGTACATAATAAGAAATGGGTGTAATCATTCTAGATTTGTGTGTTCCTAGAGCCCTCCAAAGCAAGTACACTCTCTTCGTGGATTTTATAATGTTTTGGTAGAATTACCCCCTTTCAACAAATGCCTCAAGGTATAGGACATTTTCTTTTTTTCTACTAATATCTACAACACACATGACTCCCATGGTTAAGCATGATTGTGATATGTTTGAGATATGAATCTAAGTTGTAATGCTCACTTATCATACATATACATAGAACAGATTCTCTCTTATATGGGTTTCTACAAAAAGGTTTGATTTTGACATTGTGTATAAATCTTTACATTGTCAATTAGAACAATCCAAAACTCCTCCAAAGAAAAGAAGTATGGCTTGGTGTTTATGATGTGTAATTTATATTTATATTATACATATAACCCATAATAAATTTACATTTAAAATGACAAAGAATGCCACTGAATGGGGTGCCACACAATGCATAACGCACATGAAAATCCACCAAGCATTGAATCCACCTGACACTTGGCTCCTAAACCTCTATCCATTGACGTAGGTGGAAGTATTTGGAGGCTACGGTGTCTAATTAACAAGGTAATTCGTACTCGGCAAGATTTGGCACCAGGGGAATGTCGCAGGTCTACACGATGAAGGTTGGCATTATTAACTCCTCGTACATGGTGTTTAATGAACCTTCAATTGCCAGGATACAAGCATGGAGAGGTGAATTAAGGAAGCTAAGGGCTCGAGAGCAACGCCATTTTATTTATGGTTTCTATTGGGTTTGTTTATGTTTTACTTATACATCTAACAATTATGGTTATTCTTTATTATTATAATCATTTAGCACATTAGTTGCATAAATAAGATCACTAAAAGAGAGGCAATCATAGAAACAATAGAGACACATAGATTGTCCTGGGAAACCCTCATCGGGAATAAAACCTAGCAAAAACTTCCTCAATATAGATAGACCAAAAACAAAGTAGAAGACCCACTCTACTCCTTACTAGGAAAGAGTAGCACACTACTTATCCAAGAGACACCAAGACATAAACCAAGGACCCTCCTTGATGTCACCCCTAGTTGCACCAACTTCTCCTCCAAGACTTGCACACTTTTTCCTCTTGTTGCAGAGCTGATGAGTGAGTCAACACTTTTGGCCTCCCTTATAAATAGTGGTCTGGCCAACCTAAAATTAGGTCTGGGCCGACCTGTCACTTTTCCCACTTAATTTAAATTTAATTGTCAAGGCACAAAAGGGATGACTTTTACTAAGGCACAATAGGGCGTAATAAATATAATATAATAATATTATTCAACATTCCCTCTTAGGTAGAATATTCTTTGAATTTACAATATTTCAACACCCCCCTTAACAATAAGGGTATTCTACTGACAACATTAATAACAACCGACTAGACTCAATACATCATCAAGAGGAGGAAACATCATCATCAACATAGGGAAAAATGTTTGTCATATCTATAAATCATCAAAAGTTTTTCTCATCATCAACATCAGTAGAAACTGAGCATCGTCATCATCTACAGTGCAGAGCTGGAGTAACATCATCATCATCATCATCATCAATAGCATGAAGTTGGAACATCAACATCAACATCACGAAGCTGGAACAATAAAGTCAATGGCAACAAAATGAGACAAGAGCATCAACATCAACAACAACAACAACAACAATGGGCACTCCAACAAATTGTCCATCCGGACCTTACGAGATCTGTCCAGGGATGATCAATCCCCTAGGATATAAATCCTAATGAGCTTCCCTGTTGGTGGTCAGGATACCATAGTATCATCAACGTCACTCCCCCTTTCGGACTACACCTAGCTTGTCTCGAAAGTACTCAAAATTCACATGAGATAGAGGCTTAGTCAACACACCTACTACCTATTCATCTGTTCCAACATACTGGAGCTTCACAGCTCCCTTCTGTACTGTATCACGAATGTAGTGGTACCATATCTCAATGTGCTTCATATTATCTTAGAAAATTGGGCTCTCTGTCATCTTTATGCAACTCTGGTTATCATAAGATACCACAGTAGCATCCATCTCTAGGTCAAATAGACTCGTCAACAACTTCTGAATCCATATGGATTCACAACTGGTAGAGTATGCTACAATGTACTTTTCTTTTTCCATACTAAGAGAAATAATGGATTGCTTCCTGAGTTTCCATGAAGTCATGGCTGACCCTAAACTGAAAGAACATCCTGAATTGTTTTCTTTTGTCTAAATCCCTTCCAGCCCAATCTGAATTAGTATAGCCACATAATCTGAAGTCACAATCTCGAGTATAACAGAGGCCATATTCCAACGTACCCTTAAGGTATCTCATCGCATGATTTGTAGCTAAAAGGTGAACACATCCGGGCTCCACCAAATACTAACTCAAGGTGTTTATAGCAAAGCATATATCTGTTTTGGCATTTTCTAGATACATCAATAAACCATTCATCTATTTCTATAGAGTAACATCAACTATTTATGATGAATTATCAGCCAATAACTTCATATTTGTCTCCATAGGAATGGACATGGCTCTAAATTCCATCATGTTGAATCTCTTTAGAATTTCCACAACATACTTTCCTTGAACAAGGAAAATATATTCCATACTTCAAGACCTAAGAAATAGTGCATCAGGTCTACGTCCTTCATTTCAAATTCAACGACAAGCTTCTTCTTACAATATGTGATGAGATTTTCTTCATATTTCAAGAATAATTCATCCACATATAGAAGCAATATGACTTGTCCATCATTCTCAATCTTGAAGTAAAGTTTGGGATCAACTTTATTCTTGGTAAAGCACAAGCTCATTAGAAAACTATCAATCCCTCCATACCAAGCTCTTGGAGATTGTTTCAATTTGTAGACATGAGTCTTCCTGTCCTATACCTCAAAACCAAATTTTCACATCACATTATACAAACCTGGTACATTTTCTCAGCTGCAACTCAATGTACATAATCATGTGTTGGTTCTATTTACTTTCCAAAAAACACTATATGTCTCATTGCCTGAGAGGATGTCTCATATTCTCTCTGCAACTTGTTCCTTCTAGAACTGGGAGTCTACACCTACAACTGCTTTTTCTGAAATTGAGAATGACTACTATATTCTCACTGTAGCTATTGAAATCTGAGAGTAGCTCTTCTACTCCATCACAATGACGGATTCATTTTCCCCTCTAAATATCATGCTACATCAACTTCTTTTAATGGATCATGGTTGTTCTATATATGCTTTTTATGATTACTGGATCAAGTGTCTCATCATAGTCTTCTCCCTCTTGCTGGGAGAATCCTCTAGACACAAATTAGGCTTTGTACATCTTTATATATTGTTATATGAAACATGCTTGATCTATTAGATCAATCTTGGAAGTCACCATTGACTTCCCTTCTAGTCTCAAAGAAAAATCCATATCCTAATCCTTCTGTCTGGCTTCCTCCTTTTTCACTGAAACAAGGGGTTCTTCCTAGGGTATTTCACATCTCCTAGAAGTATCTGAAGCTATGATCTAGTCTTCTCAACTCATGGAATGTATCTAACTGTCCTGGAAGATGTCTCTTTTTCCCATCTGATCCTCTCTGAGATCAGTCTCACTCTAAGTCTACATGCTCCCTTTGAAGCTTGACTCCCTCTAAGTCTATATAATCTTCAAAGTCATCTGCTCCCTTTGATATGGCACATCAATGCTACATGTCTTTGCATCCTACAAAATGTCATGAGACCATGCTGGCCTCTTCTTGGTTACTACATTGATTCTAGGTAGGCCCTTCTAGGTCTACTAACTCTTCCTGATGATCTAAAGAGTGATCAACTACACTAGAGGGATTTGTTTTGATATCTTTGGAGCCTTCTTCTCCTCATGTTCTGTCTTCATATGAGATGTCAAGTATCTAGAAAATGTAGTTTCTTCTTCTTCTTCTTCTTCTTCTTCTTCTTCTTTGGTACATGGATGTATATGGTCATGTATACAACTTGGATAGTTTGCTCCATGTCTCATCTAATATGTTTCCTCCTACAACCATCATTATAGCTCCCTCAGGATTATCACCTGTGACCTTTCTGGAACAAGAGCAACAGGGGAGAAACAATAAACAAGAATAATACTCTTTATACTAATAATAAAAATAATAGTGAGAATGATCATCACAGTATCTCCTTCTGAGATATCACTTGTGACCTAACTAAAACAAGGGTAAAAAGTAAGAAATACAATACTAAGGAATGAGTGAAACAATCTTCTAGTGTGTGATCAATCATTCCTCCATGGTAACCTGGAAACAAAACAAGAAGTTTCTCCTAGAGGAGTTGTTAGTTATATATAGTAAGTGATTACTGTAAGAATTGATCTCAATAGTGCTCACATGCTACCAAGTATTCAATAATAAAACTTTTCAAATATTGCTATCCCAACTATAGTGTTTAGCAGTTATCAAACTCGATATGTGTAAATTTTAATCTTATCAATTTAATCAATCAAACCTGGAACCTGAAGTCTTGTCCTCGAGAATGAGTGTGTTACTTTTCTTCCGAGTCTCCTTCATTGAAGATGACAAGTATTTTCTTCAACTTGTCCTCTTTACTAAGATAATATGCTTTCTTGACAGAAAATTGGGTTAGAGAATAAACT
>CBVK0100315129.1:0-11373 GCA_900067695.1 Picea abies
CTAATTTATATATTTTATTTTATTTTATATATTATTTATATTTCTTTTTCTATGATTTATTCTTCGAATTATTTCCTTTTACTTTATATTTTAATTATAATTTTAAATTTACTTTTATTCTTTTATAAATTAAAATTCTATTATATCTTTAACTTTACTTTATTCTCTTATAAATTAAAATTCTATATCTTTAACTTTATGTAACTTTAATTTTACTTTATTCTCTTATAAATTAAAATTCTATACCTTTAAATCTATCTTTATTATCGTATGAATTAAAATTCCACATTAAATTTAACTTTATTATTAATTTCTCATTCTATTATATCATATGAGTGACAACTTACTATCTTAAAATTCTATTATATCATATGAGTGACAACTTACTATCTTAAAATTGAAATTTTATTTTTACTTTATGTTTAATATGAAGGTTTATTTTTACTTTATAATATGAGGTGACAAGTCATTATTATACTGTCTGAAGGTTTATTTTTACTTTATAATATGAGGTGACAAGTCATTATTATACTGTCTGCCTGTAGTATATAGTTACTTATATTAATTATGTTTGACCTATTTTTTGGGTGTAAAATCTAATGTTCAATATAATAAATAGATTTTTATTTTTATTTTTAAATGAAAGTTTTTTAACTCCAAGGTTAATCTTTCCTTTATTGATATATTTTTTAATGTATTATTTAAAAAAAAAATTGTGATGTGTTTTTCAATTTTTTTTTATATATTATTTATCTTCTTTTATTTATAATTTTTCTTTTATGATATATTTTAAAGTTTTTTCTTTTTTACTTTATATTATTCATATTTTTAATTTTGTGATAAATATTATAATTTTTTTTTATTATTATTAATGTCAATAGATTATTTTATAAAGTTAAAGTTAAGGTGTATATTACAAGTAACTATAAAAGTTATATATTTGTTTATAATTTATATTAATGGAAAATAAATTAGTATATATATTTTTAATAAATATGAAAAAAAAAATAATTTAATTTATATAATATAAAGTTTAAACTATAAATATATTTCATTATTTTTTTAAACTAAAATTAATTAATAAATAAATTTGATTTTTTTATTTTATTTTAATAATAATTAAAACATTTAATAAATATAAAATATAAAATAATATAATAAAATTAAATTAAATTAAAACTAAAAATACCCTAATAAAATTATCACGATAACACTAAATTTATCATAGAACATAAATCATATATTTTATATTTTATACCATACAGGTCACCCAGGCCATAATCCTCAAAGAGTTCAGAGTAAAGATGAAGTAAATTTGGCTGGAGCCTAAACTAAAATTAATTAATAATAAATGAATTTGAAAATTTATTTTTTAATAATAATTAAAATATTTAATAAATACAAAATTAAAAATAATATAATAAAGTAAAAAAAAAAATTAAAATTTACCATAAAATTTTATAATAATATTAAATTTACCATAAAACATAAATCTTATATTTTATAAGATACAAGACACCAGCTCCATAATCCTCAACCTGTTGAGAGTAAATTTGGCTTGAGCCATATTTAATTCATTAATATTAGAAAAATACTCTGCAAGCAATTACAAATATCAGCATTTATACTATTTTTTAAATTTTGTTATTATACTTCCCAATTAAATAATTAAGCCATACCTTAACCAATTTTCACATTTTAGCAATAATTTTTTGCTTTGGTCTTTGCTCAAATTGCTTAACCTAAACCCTAGGCCACCTTATCATTTATAAAGCTTGTTTCTGACATATTTTAATAAAGATTATTTATGACGTATTTCCAGCTTTACAGCCATTCTGCACTAGCTCCTCCTTGAACAGTCCTTGAGAATAAATAAAAACCCTTCCCCACTTGACTAGCCAGCCCATCTTCCACAAAAAGGCCCCTACTGAATCAGGTTCATTCCTTCTTGGGAATAAATAAAAACCCTTCCCCACTTGGCTAGCCAGCCCATCTTCCACAAGAAGGCCTCTACTGAATCAGGTTCATTCCTCAATTCTGCAACAATTTATGCTCAATGCATGATTACAGAACTGAATATCAATATTAGAACCAAAATGGGTGCCAGCGCTTCCAGAACAGATTTGCAACCGAATTCCGATGAAATTAGCAAGGCAGTTGTATTATCATCGTTGGCTAACCTGGATAATCTCGAAAGAAGGAATGTTGCAAATCGATACGATAATGTCGGTTTGGAAAACATACTAATGGCCCCCGATTTTATATTGTGTGAATGTAGGCAGAACAACAATAATACTTTGTTTGTTGCGTTCAGGTGGCGGTTTTCTATTCGAGATATGTTTGCTTTCAAAGTAGCAGGGAAAGATGATTTTTCTAAGAGTTATGGTCAAGTGGCCAAAGATATGCAAGGTTTGTTTCATAATGAGATTTTCCAGAGAATAACCTGTAATCTTCCTAGTATGGTTTATTTTCAAAATTATAAAGAGGACAAGATAATATTTTCAGGTCATGGCTTAGTTGGGGCACTGGCACATTTGTTCCTAATATGTTACATGCTAAACACCTGGGAAGGGACAAAACGTCATATATCTATTGCCTTTGGCTTGCCCTATTTCTGTGACAACGATGCCAAGCTATTCTGTGAGAAAATCATGGAACTTAGTAAATGTATGTTTACACTTGTGAATGGTACTGATCCAATACCCTAGATGCTAATGGGTATAAGAATGTATGTACTTTTTATTCCAGATACCGAGGATCTACCTTCTTGTTTGAAGAGATTGGAGCTTCAGGAAATGCAAAGACAAAATCAGTCTAGAAAGCCTCACTATGCATATGTTGGCCTGTATTATGAGGGAAAGGATTTGATCTCAGTCAATCCAAATGTAAAAGTAGCAAGTGTAAAGGACTGGCGATGTCACGAAGTTGAAAGTTACTTGAAAGAGTTCATTTCTTATACCAGCAGTGGAAGATTTGCAATCAGTAACAACACGAAGATAGAGTCTAAACCTTCTATACAATCGTGCACTCTAAATGTTTACCATGATCAAAGGAATTCTGAAATATTTATAGCCATAAGATGTCATGACTTGTCCAAGTTGAAAGAATTTCAATGTGAGCCAGATGTAGGAGATAAGTGGTTTGTTGAAGATTCATGTGACAATGGCATCCTTCTAAGAGCTTCCATAAACAAAAGGGAACTCTATATATGTGGAAGTAAGGACTTACTTGGGCTCAACAGACGTCAAAGTGCCCGTTGAAGACGCATGGAGAGACAATTATGTTGCATATGCGTTAAACAGGGCCATGGGAAGATTGCTGTTAATGTAGCAATCAAAGGGTTTAAAATAAAGTGAAGAGTACAAGAAAGCGTATAAAGCTCTTAAGAGTGTTTTCAGGCATGGGACATTCGATATTTCTCTAGAAACGAAGGGAAAACATTTTGAGGCTATGACGAAGTTGTTAACAGAGAAGTGGAGACATCGTTTCCAATCGGTATTGTTGCAACATTAAATGATGCATTGATTTTTGCACAATCAACGGAAGGGGTACGCAACAAATCATATGTACTTATTTCTACCTTCCTCTGGTCTTGTCTAGAAAATCTATGTTCTGTGATAGCTAGTGAATCGTGCATTTCGAGGTTTGCTAAAGAAAGTAGCTCATAATATAGCCAATAAGCAACATTGGGAAGTATAACTAAGAAAACTAGTTAGGGATTTTGGTTATATTCTCACCTAATTATACTAGAGCTTCTATAGACACCGATGCTTTAGAAAAGGATCGTGTCTTCAAGATCTGTAGCATGTGCATGATTGGTGAAAACAAAGAACTAAAAATCTATATAATATTGTTGAGTAAATAACTGTGAGACAATAAGGACAATAATTGTAACAATTCAAATTGGATTGCAGAATAAATAAAAAAATAAAAAATAAAAAGACAAAATCCTAGTGTTGTGGGTGGTCAAGCCCAGGTTTCAGTTTTGAAACCAGGCTCTGATACCAAATGTAGCACCCATCTACAATATGCTAAGAAATTAATCATTCATTAAATACATACACAATAACAACTTTGCTTTAACATAATTTCATTTCATTTACACAATTCTTCTACATTATGAGTGACAACTTACTATCTTAAAATTGAAGGTTTATTTTTACTTTATGTTTAATATGAAGGTTTATTTTAACTTTATAATATGAGGTGACAAGTCATTATTACACTGCCTGCCTATAGTATAGTGATTTATATTAAATATGAAGGTTTATTTTTACTTTATAATATGAGGTGACAAGTCATTATTATACCTGGCTGTAGTATATAGTGACTTCTATTAATTATGTTTGACCTATTTTTATTTATTTATTATGTAAAATCTAATGTTCAATATAATAAATAGATTTTTTTTTTTAACGAAAGTTTTTTTACTCCAAAGTTAATCTTTTCTTTATTGATATTTTTTTTAATGTATTATTTATATTTTTTTAATGTGTTTTTCAATTTTTTTTATATATTATTTATGTTCTTTTATTTATAATTTTTCTTTTATGATATATTTTTTAAGTTTTTTCTTTTTTACTATATATTATTCATATTTTTAATTTTGTGATAAATATTATAATTTTTTTATTATTAATGTAAATAGATTATTTTATAAAGTTAAAGTCTATATTACAAATAACTATAAAAATTATATATTTGTTTATAATTAATATTAATGGAAAATAAATTAATATATATATTTTTAATAAATATGAAAAAAAATAAAAATAAAATTTAATTTATATAATATAATATAAAGTTTAAACTATAAATATATTTCATTATTTTTTAAAACTAAAATTAATTAATAAATGAATTTGAATTTTTTTTTTAATAATAATTAAAATATTTAATAAATATAAAATATAAAATAATAAAATAATAAAATAAAATAAAATAAATTTAAAACTAAAAATATCATAATAAAATTATTATGATAACACTAAATTTTTCATAGAACATGAATCATATATCTTATATTTTATATCATACAGAGCACCCAAGCCATAATCCTTAAAAAGTTGAGAGTAAAGATAAAGTAAATTTGGCTTAAGCTTAAACTAAAATTAATTAATAATAAATAAATTTGAAAATTTATCTTTTAATAATAATTAAAATATTTAATAAATATAAAATTAAAAATAATATAATAAAAAAAAATTAAAACTAAAAATAATTTTATGATAATATTAAATTTATCATAAAACATAAATCTTATATTTTATAAGATACAAGACACCCAGCTCCATAATCTTCAACCTGTTGAGAATGATGATAAAGTAAATTTGACTTCAGCCATATTTAATTCATTAATATTAGAAAAATACTATGCAACAATTACAAATTGCAGCATTTATACTATTTTATAAATTTTGTTACTATACTCCCCAATTAAATAATTAAGCCAAAGCCATACCTTGACCAAGTTTCACAATTTAGCAATAATTTTTTGCTTTGGTCTTGTGCTAAAATTGCTTAACCTAAACCCTAGGCCACCTTCTCATTTATAAAGCTTGTTTCTGACATATTTTAATAAAGATTCTTTCTGACGTATTTCCAGCTTCACAGCCATTCTGCACTAGCTCCTTGAACAGTCCTTGAGAATAAATAAAAACCCTTCCCCACTTGGCTAGGCAGCCCATCTTCCACAAAAAGGCCCCTACTGAATCAGGTTCATTCCTTCTTGGGAATAAATAAAAACCCTTCCCCACTTGGCTAGCCAGCCCATCTTCCACAAGAAGGCCTCTACTGAATCAGGCAGCCCATCTTCCACAAAAAGGCCCCTACTGAATCAGGTTCATTCCTTCTTGGGAATAAATAAAAACCCTTCCCCACTTGGCTAGCCAGCCCATCTTCCACAAGAAGGCCTCTACTGAATCAGGCCTCTACTGAATCAGGTTCATTCCTCAATTCTTCAACAAATTATGCTCAATGCATGATTACAGAACTGAATATCAATATTAGAACCAAAATGGGTGCCAGTGCTTCCAGAACAGATTTGCAACCGAATTCCGATGAAATTAGCAAGGCAGTTGTATTATCATCGTTGGTTAACCTGGATAATCTCGAAAGAAAGAAAGCTGTTGCAGATCGATACTATAATGTCGGTTTGGAAAACATACGAATGGCACCCAATTTTATATTGGGTGAATGTAAGCAGAACAACAATAATACTTTGTTTGTTGCGTTCAGGTGGCGGTTTTCTATTCGAGATATGTTTGCTTTCGAAGTAGCAAGGAAAGATGATTTTTCTAGGAGTTACGGTCAAGTGGCCAAAGATGTGCAAGGTTTGTTTCATAATGAGATTTTCCAGAGAATAACCTGTAATCTTCCTAGTATGGTTTATTTTCAAAACTATAAAGCAGACAGGATAATATTTTCAGGTCATGGCTTAGCTGGGGCACTGGCACATTTGTTCCTAATATGTTACATGCTAAACACCCAGGAAGGGACAAAACGCCATATATCTATTGCCTTTGGCTCGCCCTATTTCTGTGACAACGATGCCAAGCGGTTCTGTGAGAAAATCATGGAACTCAGTAGACGCATGTTTACACTTGTGAATGGTGCTGATCCCGTACCCTGGCTGCTAACGGGTATAAGAATGACTGTACTTTGTAATCCAGATACCGAGGATCTACCTTCTTGTTTGGAGAGATTGGAGCTTCAGGAAATGAAGAGCAGAAATCAGTCCGGAATGCCTCACTATGAATATGTTGGCCTGTATTACGAGGGAAAGGATTTGATTTTAGCCAATCCAGATGTTAAAGTAGCGAGTGTAAACGCCTGGCAGTGTCACAATATTGAAAACTACTTGAAAGAGTTCAAGTCTGATACCAGCAGAGGAAGATTTGCAATTAGTAACATCACGGAGATAGGGTCTAAACCTTCTATACAATCCTGCACTCTGAATGTTTACCATGGTCAAAGGATAAACCTTCTATACAATCCTGCACTCTGAATGTTTACCATGGTCAAAGGAATTCTGAAGGATTTATAGCCATAAGAGGTCCTGACTTGTCCGAGTTGAAAGAATTTCATGTGAAGCCATATGTAGGAGATAAGTGGTTTGTTGAAGATTCATGTGACAATGGCATCCTCCTTCTAAGAGCTTCCATAAACAAAAGGGAACTCTATACGGACCAAATAGATATATCTGTGGAAGTAAGGACTTGCTTCGGCTCAACAGACGCCCAAGTACGCGTTGAAGACGCATGGAGGGACAGTTATGTTGCATATGCGTTAAACAGGGCCATGGGAAGACTGCTGTTAATGCAGCAATCAGAGGGTTTAAAAGAAAGTGAAGAGTACAAGGAAGCGTACAAAGCTCTTAACAGTGTTTCCGGGCATGGGACATTCGATATTTCTCTGGAAACGAAGGGAAAACATTTTGAGGCTATGAGAGAGTTGTTAACAGAGAAGCTGGAGACGCCGATTCCAATCGGTATTGTTGCAACAATAAAGGATGCATTGAGTTTTGCACAATCAACGGAAGGGGTACGCAGCAAATCATATGTATTTCTTTCTACCTTGCTCCGGTCTTGTCCAGAAAATCTATGTTCTGTGATACCTGGTGAATCGTGCATTTCGAGGTTTGCTAATGAAAGTAGCTCATACTTCTACTGCATTTGTGACAATAAACTTGGAACATTGAATTACCTGGATATTGTGAGAACTATATATTACCTTCTGAGCGACACTGAATCACAAAATGAGTCAGAGGATGCCTGGTATTATGAGAAGAAAATCTACGAGCATGTTCGCAGGGAAGGTCAGGCTATGAAGACTAGAAAATGGCTACCGGAGGACATTGTGAAAGACATAGGAAACAGAGCCTGGAAGATGTTTAAAATAATATCTGCATGCAAGTTACTAGAAGGCTTGAGAATGACAGCATTTATAGGGCCTGAAAACGCTGGTAAGACTACTCTTATCAATTCAACATTAGGCAAAACTGTTGAAGAAGTCGGATTCACTAGACACACATTGGGCGCTACCATGCACAGTTCCACTCATGATAAATTTATAATTGATTTCCCTGGCACTGAAGCGGGCGGAGAAAGAGCTCATTTGTCAAAGCTTTGGAAAGATTATGAGAAGGTGGCAGATTTGTGCATAGTGGTGCTTCCTTTTGTAGGTGATAATTGTCTAGCTGCGAAGGAGTTTCCAAGGATCGCCCGATCACGAATGTCCAAAAGTGTGGTGCTAGTTATTAACAAGATGGATTGCGTACTTAATGGCCCAAGGAATTCTATGGTATGGGATGAGTACAGCCCGCGGAAACTTGCGGAGCTGAGACAGTCATTCGCAGAAAGCTCCGGGTTAGACAGAAATCAAGTCTTCCTGTCCGTCTCGAGAAAGAATGAAGACTTGGAAGAAACGACGCGCGCACTTCTTAAAGAGCGAGACGACATCATGCTCAAGGATGAGATCACAACTGCCATAAGGATGCTGATTTCACAACTGTAGTTCCGAGATCGTTGATGTAAAGTTGAATAATTTGGTAAAACTTTAACCGCTTTACCAAATCGATACTGGATCTTCGCACGTTTGGACTTTGTATAGATTTATCTAAATTTCAGTTCAGTGTGATTCAAAATCAAGTTTTACAATTTAATTTCATAATTTCAGTTCAGTGTGAATCAAAATCAAGTATTACAACTTAATTTCATAGGATTGTTTAGTCAGGTTGCCTTAGCAATGGAATTTTTAAAATTTTCTCTTCTGGTTTTCCAATTTGCTGGATCTTAATCTAGCCAAAACACACTCTCCCTCGCTCTCTTTTCTCTGTTCAGGCTTTTTTTTGGCTTAATTTAACATAGCCGCTCCCATAAATTCCTTTCATTCTAATGAAAACCTAAATCACAAGGCATGGGTTTTGGGTACTGCCTTTACAATAGCGTCATACCCCTTTCATAAGCTATAAAGTTAAACGCTTTCTAGCTTGCAAGATTTGACTTTAAAGTTGAAGGATATGGGTGAACTTTGATACACTGTAATCTTTAAATCACTACCTTAAGGTTTTAGATAACTCCAGGTTAAGTTATGGTAAGTTATGGAATTGAACCTTATCGAACTATCAAAAATTCTTAGCTTTTTACCTTTGGATGCAATCTCAATTAAAATAATGAAAAATTAAATCAATATTTTTTTTTACATTGAAACTAGTTCACTAGCTCACTATCACTGTTCCAGCTTCAAAACTCTTAGATGAAAAGTTAAATCAATATTTTTTTTTACAGATAATATTTTTACATTGAAACCAGCTTACTACCACTGACTGTTCCACATTCATTGTTTGTGCCCCTAAACATACTTGACATTCTCATTTCCTCCCTGGATCCAACCTCAACTAAGATAATGAAAAGTTAAACCAATATTTTTTTTTTACAGATGATATTTTTACATTGAAACCAGCTCACTACCACTGTTCCAGCTTCATTGTTTATGCCCCTAGACATACTTGACATTCTCATTTCCTCCCTGCAGTTAGTTTGGGATCTCTACTTTGGAATGCTAAGACTCCTTTAGTCTCTAGCTCGTGTTTGACTTTGTTACAAGAATGCTTGGTAACAACTTCTGTTTGTCATTTCCACCCGGATTGGAGGCTATTCTTTATGAAAATATTACTGCGCATGAGCAGCTAATCTTTTTTGTACTAGCCCTCAACGTATTAGCCATGATGTTCAGTACAGCTCTATATCAGATCATTTAGTAAACAAAACCAGCGTTTCAGTACAGCTCTATATCAGATCATTTAGTAAACAAAACCAGCGTTTCACAGTCCTCTGGCAATAATTTTATTAATTGGCACTATTGATCAGATAAATTATATATTCCAAACCTAGGTGTTTTCTTTTCTAACATGATTGGGTTTTTCAGAGCATACATCAATAAATTATATATTCCAAACCTAGGTATTTTCTTTTCTAACATGACTCGGAGGTTTTTCAGAGCATACATCAAAAAGGGCTACCCATATACAGTTTGCAGTATGGTATCATTCTCATCTAAAACACCAACATTCAGTACGATTTTTTTCTGTTCAGATTGCCCATGTTTTACCTCATTCCGTAGGAAGATTGCCTCATTCCATAGGAAGATCGTCTACGTTTTCTAAGCTATAAGACACCTCAAATGCATTATACTCATTCTAGTATGAATTTTCCCTACATCATCCTCGTATCGTACTTGAAGTAGAGCCCTTACTCTCTGTGCTGGAAGCCTTGATGAGTGCAAGATGATTATCTCCTA
Source organism: Picea abies (assembly GCA_900067695.1). NCBI lineage: Eukaryota > Viridiplantae > Streptophyta > Pinopsida > Pinales > Pinaceae > Picea > Picea abies. The sequence continues at coordinate 10,300 of CBVK0100315129.1, forward strand.
CTTCAGCGCTCCACTCTTAATTATGAAGCCCGCTCTAGTTAGGAAGCAAGATGACTTTTTCTTACTTCAGTTCCACACTTGAAGTAGAAGCCTTGCTCAGTACAAGAATAACACCATTCATCCAACAACAACTCCATAGCTTCAACATACGCCACCTGCATTTCACAGACATTCATAGTCGCCACCCAACTTGGCATAGTATCTCAACATTCTCTTATTCTCCTTGGCTCAACAGTTTTTCACAACACACCCTTCTCTTTGTTTACACAGCAATAGTATCTCAACATTCTCTTTTTCTCCTTGGCTCAACAATTTTTTTCAGAACACACCCTTCTCTTTGTTTACACAGTAGCATCCATTGGCCAGCAGATTCACCTTCAGCAGTTTTGCACAGACTTCACAGTAGTTGTCTCCATCGGCACATCTTTTCAGTTCCAACTCTAGCTCCTAGTGATGGCACCCTCATCAACGTTTTGTTTTACAGAAGCATCAGCCAATTGACTCTCAGCTTGCCCACAACAACTCCACACTACGCTTCCAGCTTCTCAAAGGTACATAGCACTCAGCCAACATCCTCTTCAGCCATGGCATCCAGCATGATCTTCTTCACGGTTTCAATCCTAAACCGGGAGGCATAGGTGGTCTACAACACCACCTTTGTGTCCCAGTTCATGATGTTGCCACTCTGCTCAAATTTCCCACAGCACCACTCCTCCAGTTTCACACAGTTCCACAGCATTCATTATCAACAGACGGAGTCATTATTACTTTCAGTATATACTATATTCCTCTTCGATGGTTTCCTTCCTCCATTGGGCCGAAAGAGAGGATGCTTTCAAACTGGAACTGATGTAGATCACTTAGACAACTATGCCAAGGGCATGCAGATATAGATCACTTAGACAACCACACCAAGGGGGACGGACATGATAAAAACATTATATTCTATTGTACCTACTCACACAGTGCTTGTTGTCACAGTGGTAACATGTGCCACCATTATTATATGTGTATAAGTGTATATACTGTTTGAAATATATATATATATATATATATATATATATATATATATAT
>CBVK0100315130.1:0-13326 GCA_900067695.1 Picea abies
ACTGTTTGAAATATATATATATATATATATATATATATATATATATATATTCAAATATATGTGTATAAATGTATATACTGTTTGAGTGTATATATATGTATACAAATATATATACTATTTGAGTGCTCCAAAGTGATAAATTTAAGCATTTATAGAAGTTGCATTTAGCTTTAGGCAAATTGAATCATTGAATAAAGCCATAAAATTGCACAACAAACTTTGTGAATTTAAGTAGCTAGTCTTCCAAAGTTAGGTACATAAAGCTTGCCTATGCCAGTGCATATTGTTATCTTTTCCTCTTTCAATGATCTCCTTGCATAGGTGGTGCCTTATCACAAGTAACCATACCTATTGCACAGGAAGTGGTGTGGTGCCTTATCATATGCCACCATACTTCTTGTTTACTCATAGGCATACACTTCCATGTCATGTGTAAACCTCAATTTTTTTCTTTACACTTAGTTTCTGTCTCCATGCATATTGATATAGATTCTGGTAGGTGGTTTATTATTCGTTTATATATAGGTATAGAGGATAGCCATCATTAACTACTATTTGCAAATGTAGGTTGATTCATCAATGATGTTTAAGGAAAACCACACCATCTAAAATGACTTGTTGGTAGTCCTTAAGGGGACATATTTTCACTCTTGCTAGATGTACTTAAGTTTTGGTAGGTTTTGGGCTATTCACCTGTGTCCTTATGTTCCTCTTACCCAATTAAAAACACTTTTTGGTCTTACACCACAACCAAAATACTCTTTACACCAAGGTAGTATCTACAAAAAAAAATCATTATCTCTTATAATCATCAATAAAATTACTTCCAATAAAATCATATGTTTTTAATAACATCTAATCTAAACCTCATACATAAAACTACATTCTATCTGTAATTATTAATTTATATTATTTCTTTAGTTTTTTTTGGTCTATTACTATTTTTTATTGTTTAATATAAAAATATAAAAATATCCTTACTAATAATGAAATTCAAAATTATAACAAAAAAGCTTTCGTCTTCGATGTCATTTGCATGCAACACTAATAAAAGGGAGAAAAGGTAACATACTTGTGAAATGTTTTATTGTTTCATGTTTTATAGTTAACCGGATTTCATCATTTACCTTTTTTCTTTGCAGGTGATATGGATCTCTTTGCATGAGCCCGAGCCCGATTCCGATTTGAAGCAAATCTCATTGTGGAAAAATTCTTTGAAGAGTAACAACCACAAACTGTTGCCAATTATTACAGTTAGGGTTTCTATATAATATTTAGTATATTGGCAGGGCCATGTGCCTTTGAAGTTAGTAGTAGTTCATTTTCAGATTACGTTGAGATAATGGATTTTGGAGAGACTTCTGTATTCTTCAAATTTCTTCTGCTAGTTTGGAGTGTAAGAGGGGTTTTGTGTTAGTCTGGAGTGTAAGAGGGGTTTTGTGTTGTTGATGAAAACAAAATGAGATTTGTTAAATGAATTGTAAATTTATTTTTATTAGTACATCTAATGATCTAAAACATGTTGAAGATCAAGAATTCAAATCTAAAAAAAATAAGATATGTATACTTCAGCAGATTTGCTAAAAATAAATTATTATTAAAAGATGTTTATGGGCAGTCATAACTTTTCTGTTTATTGCTCCATTCGTTCTTCATCGTGCAAATTTAGGTATTAAGGAACTTTTATTTTATGAACTAATTTTGCATTCAATGGGGAGTTTTGCTATATGTACGAACCTCTAATTAAAGAGGACCTATGAATCAATTGGCATTTTGCCTTTCTTTCCGGGCCTTAATTCTTTATCCTGTTCGTAACCCTTAAGGGGGACAAAATTGGGTAATAGGACTTCGGGAGACGAGATAGCTGGCTCTAAACTTCGACACAAAAATGAATAATGTTGATTAATGCGGATTATCCTGGAGCTTATGAGTCAAAGTTAACAGACTGATGGGACGACCTTTGGTTTTGGTTGTTGATATAGGTTAACACCAATAACGCAGTGAGATAATTTAAAGAAATTAACTAACTGGACCACCTCTGGTTTTGGTCTTGGTTACTGATTTAGGTTTACACCAATTAACACTTTCATAATTCACGTTAGGTTTACACCAATTAACAGTTTGATAATTCACATTGTATTATTATTAGGTTATTTAAGATGGTGTGGTTTTTTTTGAATAATAACGATGACTGGATTTATATTCTAAGGATCAATGATATTTATCCTCATTGTTAATTGACTGATAAGATTTCCCACTGTATTAAAAAACTAGCAGAGCCGCTAACTCGCTGCTGGTGAACGTAGAAAGGCTTACAACTGAGGAAATTCGAGGTAGAGAAAACTCCATGAATGAAGTTGAAGGAGTGTCTGCTAAACTGCTAAACATGGTAATCTCAAAGGTTAATTATTTAAACCTGGCAATCATATGATGTTATGCATTCTTAAATGCAAGGAAGTTATCAACAATAAATCTGAGTCATTGATTTTGGAGAACGACTAAGAATATACTGGCATCTTCAATGTGTAACCATTAGATTATAATTTAAAATTAAAAGATGATTAATTGTGCCCATCTCCAATAGATATACACCTTTCGACGTAATAAAAAAAAGAAAAAACATCTACTTCACATTTTTACATTTGAAATGAGGTATTTGTTAACATCTAATCTTGATAAACCAAACAATCTGAAATCGAATACAGACCCAGAGCTTGGGATTGATTGATGCTTATATCAAATGGCTATAATAGGTCAATTTCTTTAATTGAATTGGTTTAAGGGAACTTTTGGCATTTGATTTCAAATTCTTTTCAGTTCTCTTATAAACATTTCAGAGGAGCTCAATAGAGGATATTTAGCCCTTCAACCACCAAATTTAACAATCATGTTACACGGTGCATTTTAGTCGATCTATTTTCAACCCCAGCCTTTCGACTCCCAAATTTCACAATCATGCTACACGGTGACTCGAGTCAATCTATTTACATCTCCAGAGAGTCGGTTAGAATTTTCTAGTCAATTGTTTTAGAGCTTTGGTCCCCTTGAAATATTGAAATAACAAGGGCGAGAGATGTTTCACATAATGGAATCCAACAACCAGGCTGTAAGACTGGGCAGTCATTTAAGACTTTTACACGACTTTGCCCTCCAAGGCAAATTAGGAGTTACTTTCCAACACTTCCCTAGCAAGTACCTGCCTTGATTTTGATGTTTTTAGGTTTTCATTTTCATGTGGTCTATTATTACTTATGTTCCTCCAAAGATTAAAGATATTTAAAAGATACTTACAAATATCATCGATTTGTCGAAATCTATATAAAGAAATGATAATACATAGGTACCAACATATTGTAACTGCTAGTCTAATAGGAAGAAAATCTTTATGTACATAGTTCAACAATTCCTTGGTGAAATCCTTTGAAATTCTCCCTGAATGTATTGAAAAACTCTATTAACAATTCAGAGAACAAATCTATTGATAATTGATCCATTTTATGTTCACGACTCATCCATCACCTAAAGTTTTTAAGGTTTGAAACATCACCTAAAGTTCTCAACTAAGATATGAGTCACTATACACACTAATGTTAAGGACTCTTTTTTAGAGGTGAACAACCTCCCCTATTGAATAATAATAATAAATAATAATAATCTATTTTTAAGGTCATGGCCAAGCCAGACACCAAATTGGCATATGAGACCCCTTTGTTTATAGGACAAGGGACCTCCTCCGGGCAACGATGACCTCCAAGGAGGAAACACATGTTCTTAACCATACACTGATGCCACTATGAAGTGTTTCAAGAGTTCATGCATAAAACATTCAAAAGTTTAAATGCTTTCTTTAACACATTGGCTTGGACAAAAGTGCCCACCAATCAACATAACAGACACATTAATACTTTTGTTGTTGTCTAAGACACTTTTCTTGCTCTTTCATTACACGACTCCTTCACCTTCGACTTTGTCAAGGCCATAAGCCCATCCAACCCAAACATTAATGACAAGGTCAACCACAAGATTTCCAACGCCTATGTTATTTGTGAAACCGATCTTCTTTGCCCATCTGTCAAAGTCCACACGCACCACGCACCAGTGAATTCTTTCAATGGATCAATGCACCATAGATCACTCCAACAATGAATCCATACATTTGTAGTATCTTACACGTTTCATTTCAAATATGGGATAAGGGTCACACAAACCACCCCCTTCTCAAGGTAAAATTTGTCCTAAATCCGATAATAACTAAATTCAAAATTCAAAGTTCCACCATGGGAAATTTCCATGACCGCCCTTCACTCTAGAACCCAACAACGCTCCACTTAGTGCAATCTTCCTACAAATCTTGTGCTTTACCATACCAGTTGCATAAGCTTATCCAAATAGATCGCCAAAGGCACCATACATCACTCCCATTTGCATGCTCAATTTGTACACCGATTTGACAACCGGACATCGCCTCGCACCGCATTTAGGCAAGCTACACTAGATATAGGCACTAGGCACCACATGCTCACATGGAAAATACCAATTTGATAGGTAGAGACAAATATGAAGAAAAACACTGGAAAATTCATGGGACATCGTTCTCCCTTCTCATTATTAAATAAATTCTCTATAATAAAGATTTAACTAACAACCCTAGAGGTTTGATACGGTAAAAAATTGACAACTGACTAACAAATTTTCATAAATAGAATAAGACCAAATCAACTAATCACCCAACTAACTGATCTATGCATACTCAGTCAACCAAATTCTTCTAGAACTAGCATGAGTAATTACTATACTCCAACACTACCCCTTAATTACAACTGCTAACAACAAAAACCATCACATTTGAAAATGCCTCTATGGGCTTACATAATCATGATTTCATGATGGTATAAGTCTCAGCTATGCTTACAACACTTGAAAACTTGTTTTACATCCTTTACTTTTGCATGCTGGTGCAACTTGTTCTATGCTCTACAAGCTTTTTCTTTCTTTTGCTCCAAAATTTATATTCTGCATACCTTTTCTTCTTCTTCAACTTATGCTTTAGTCACGAGGTATTCACTCTGTGAATCTATGGCATAGTTTCTTCATTCATGGGATATTAAAAAATACCCCTAATTTCACTAGATATTGGTTAATATCTCTCAAAATCCTTTTGTTGAACCCCCTTCCCAAAACATCTTTGCAATAAAAAAACCTCTATTTTCACTAGATACCTATTTTTATACCCCTCAATACTATAAACCCCTTGAGACCCCACATCCCCTCCCAATACCTACAATATATTGACTTTATTTTTTACAATTTAAAAACCCCCTTTATGAATAAAAACCCCCTTTATGAATGAACATGATAAGATATTGGTCAACAAGGTGATGCCCCCATGGCTTTAGTTTGGTCTTCTTCTTCAATATTTCCTCATATTTTTTATTTTTATTTTTTTCATCTTCTTGTACTTTAGCCACTATTGACTGAATATCTATGTTAACTTTTGTAACAACATTTTCATTTTCTTCCATATTCTCTTCCATTGTTGCAAAAGTTTCAACAACTCTGATAATTGTCTTTATTTTTTTTGTTCCTTCTTCTACTGCATATTTTCCATATCCAGTTTCATCTTCATCATTCTTGGGATTTGTGAGTCCTTCCTCAAGAAATGTTAATTCTGCCTCATAATCAAACTCAAAATTCATCAGAACTAAACTCTCCTGACATTTTGTTGCAAACACATTTTTTTTTTCGTCTTCAACTTCAATTTCAATTTCTTCACCATGTTCTTTTTCTGCATCTTTTACAACAACACCTTGTTCTTCTGCAATTTCTTCAACAAATTTCTCAGCAACAACTGTAGTCTCAATGTTTGGTTCTTCCACAACTTCTTTAAAAAATTATTTTGTTATGATAGACACTTTATCAACAATTGTAACATTTTGTAACTCAGTTTGATGTTGAACTGTGTTGCTACCCCTTTCACTATATGCCATCTTGAGAATATCCCAAGCTTCTTTGGACATGGTTGTTGCTGCAAAATTTTAAAATATTGCTCTCATTCAAGCCTCGTTGAATGAGAGACAATATTGTTGCATCATCCTTCATGTTGACTATAAGTTGATCCCATTGATCTTGTGTCACGGTCTTATAGGCTAATTGATTTAGGGGTTCTTCAAACCCATTCAAAACAATATCCCATAAATCATCTATATGTACTATGGTTCTCATCTTAATGGCCAAAAAATCATAATTTTTACTAATGAAAATAGGAGGCCTTAACAAATCCATATTCATAACTCCATATAATTTCATTGTCAACTATATTTTTCCAATGAAATAATTGCAAAAACATTTTCACCCCCTTTTTATTCAAACCAACTTCTTTTTTTTGCCTTTACAAAATATTTTTACTTTTACAAAATGAAACCAAGGTAATTATCACTTTCAAAAGTAACTTCAAATTTTTCAAAATCACAATTACTTTTACCATCACACAACTAAACAAATTCTTTAAATAAATCTTCAATCAATACTTTTAAATAAAGATTATGTCAAACCCTGACAATATTCTTTCTCTGTAGCCCTAAAACAAATTACTTAAAATTGTAATTCACCCAGATTAAATAAAACTCGACGACCCTCTTTAATCCAACGACTAGGGTTTCAAAAAATGACAACTCTCCTCTACAAATAGCGAACAAATCCTCTCTTGTACTCTTCACTTGGGATATTTTCGCCCAGTGATCAAATGAAGCATTTCCTTGAAACAATGGACGTCTTGGAACCCTTGATCTACGATTTCCTCTTAAACTACTCTGCAACTTTCTTCCAATTTCTTGCTGCTAAAAGAAAAAATCACAAGTTTAAAAACCCTTGATCCACAATTATGTGGGATCTCCTTTCAATCTGTGCATTTCCTCACAAGTTATCTAATATTGGTCCCTTCTCTAGACACAACTATGTCGTGACTCCTCCATGTATGATTCAAAACAACTTCTTTTCAACCAATTTCTTCCCACTGAAAAACATGTTGCTCTCTCACATTCAAATCTTACGCATTATCCAATCACTGGCTCAACGCCTACTCAACTCTCTTCAGATAATTGGAATAGTCCTTCTCTCCTATCTTCGAAGAGACTTAATCCTACTCTAATACCATGTCAACTATTATCACCAAAAAATTTCTCACAACAATACAAACAATGGTTGAAGAAAAAATCAGCACAACACAACAATTAGCATACTTCCACCATTTACAAAACCTATTCAGCAATATACCAAAAAAATATAAAAATCCCATGAATTTTTGTGCATTTCCACCAAATCCAGTGCCCTTACATCTACGCAGATCAGCAAAATGATGAATGCACACCCTGTGCATCATGAACGAATATTCCTGAAGAAACCTGCAGTAATGCGGAAACAATGCATTTATGGAATTGGTTAGGCCTCAACCACTTCCAGGTTGAGATGTACCATGAAAAGACCTCAAGATTGGTCTGAAATCTCACCTTGGGGCTAATGAAAGGATGGAAAGTACCTCTAAAGGTCTCTCATTCACACTTGGAACATGTCATGTAATATCTTTCTATAGTCCTATAAATATATGGCCATTGTATGCTGGAAAAAAAAAGAACTCGTTGTATTGTTATGCTGCCCATATGCTCTTAAAGAAGCCATCTATTCTCTTGAGAGTTACTTGAACAACCATAGAAAGTGGTAAGGTTTTATCCTCTTGAGAAGCTATACCAAGAAGTTCTTCGCTATTGTTAGTCATAGATAAGAGAGCAAAGCTCTATTTTGGAGGACTCGAGAGCCCTCCCAAGGAGGAATAAGAGATTCATAAGTCCCACTTTTCTCCTTCGGTCTTCTCAATTCAAGGATCATTTTCCCTTTAGGTAGTTATTTCTTGTGTCATTTTCATGCATCTCTTTGGATTTATATATGCTTAATTTACTTCCATTTCTTTGTTATTTATTTTCTAGTTGAACCGCTAATCAACTAATCACTTCTTTGTTGTCTTGTTGACCTAACTAGATAGATAAGGGACCTCTTTTTGTTCACCCAAGTGACCAAAAAAACCCAATAGTCTGGTGACTCCACTGGGGAGAAGGATCAAATTCCTCCCCAATTAGACTTTTAGAGCTTTCATTATCACTCTTTTGTATTTGCAGGAACCAAAAATGGCCCAGCCTAATCTCGAGACACAACAATTCAATGTCTACTTGAGAGAACTCATTTTAAATTTTGGTCTCGCCATTCCTTTGCGTGTGCGTGGGTTCAGGATAAACAATTGTTTAGAACATGCAGAATTGCACATTTTCCTTTCTCTCTGTTCGTGCAAATTTTGCACCACTGTCTCTAGCAAAATCTATGCAAAATTTTTTCTTTCATTGATTGTAAGGGCTTTTGAGGTTGGTTTCACCAGTTGGTTTTGGGTTTTTTTTTTTCACTTTGTAAAATCCACAAAAAGTAGGTTTTGAGTTATTTTTTGCATAGGTACTTAGCCACACATAGACATCTAAAGGAGTAAAAAAGAACCATATCATATCTCCCTTTCTTTGTTGTCACATGGATGACTTAGTATAGCATTTGAATTTAAAAAATGCTTTTCTTTTATAAATCATCACATTAAATTGAGACTATGTGATTATTTTGACATATCTGAGTATGCTCTTCCTCTTGTACCTTTGAGTGATCCGGGGAATAAGAAAAATGGTTTCTTTAGAAGTCTCCATATCCCTTTAAAAATCAATCATTTTAGGGGAGGCCAATACCTCTTAGTTTGCTTCATTTTGCAACTAAATCAATCATTTTTGGAGAGGCCAATACCTCTTAGTTTTCTTCTTTTGCAACTAAATCAATCATTTTAGAGAGACCAATACCTCTTAGTTTGCTTCATTTTGCAACTAAATCAACTCATTTTAAGAGAGATCAATTCATCTTAGTTTACTCTTTGAAACACAACCTTAAAGGATTTGTAAGGGCCCATACATGCCCACATGTTCTACAATCTTAGGATAGTTTCAAGTTTTTAAGCAAACATAACAACCTATGAGAGTTTAAAGGATTTGTAAGAGCCCATACATGCTCACATATCTACAATCTAGGGATAATTTTAAAGTTTTCTTAGATTATATAACACTCTAGGAAGTTAAAGAGATCAAGAGTAAGGACCCACATGTCCACCACACTAGTGATCTAGGGCTTTTAAAATTTCACAATGATTGTTTTGAAATTTAGTAAGTTAGAGATAATCAAGATTTGTAAAGGACCAAATGATGTCCACATATTAAAATTTTGATCATTAACTTATTGAAAATCATTTCACACCATCACTTATTTCACACAAAATCACTTTACCACACTCAAAATGTTTTTTATTAGATACTTGAAACTATAGTATGCTCTTTTCCATGTGCCCACAAGTGATATAGGAGAATCATAAGGGTTTTATTTTTCTAGTGGAATTCTTTTGCTCACATCATTTAATCAATGAGGTTGGCCGATGACCCCAACCTCACAACCCATTTCACATCCTAAAATAAACCACTAAACAACACATCTTTAAACCTCCAAAGGAGGAGCACAAAAGAAAATTGTAGTCTAATTTACAATTTTGGCAATAGACATCCAAATAAATCCCCATTATCATCTCTCATTGAAACTTAGAAGTTGTGAAATAGGATATTGAAATCCTCTAAATTAATCATTCCTACACCATAAGGTAGTGGCATGCACGTGAAGGATTGAAGGGTGAGGTTCGGTTGTTCTGTGCATGCCTCCTTGGGTCATCCAACCCTTGGAAAGCATCTAGCCCATGACCCATTTTTTTGCAAGCACTTCCCGCCACCTGTGACATGTTTACCGAACTTATCAATATCAAACCTAGGTTTTAGGCTCTGTTGCTATTGTATATGGTTTGGCACTGGAATTCTCTCAGTAAAACCAGTTTTAATGAAAATTTCCATCTTTATGGCCTACTAAATATATCAATTCTTTGTAAAAAAAAAATCACAATATATATATAAATCCCAGTCTATTGATTTTGAATTTATAATTTTTTTAATATATTTTATATTTAAATATTTAAATATTTTATTTTTAATAATATAAAATAAATTATTATAAGCTTATTCAAATTATTTATTAAAAAGGTTATTTATTTTTTATTATAAGATGTGAAATATATGCAAAAGGTTATTTGATTATAAGTTTGAATGTATTGAAATACATGATGTTTTTTTATGAGATATATATGATAAATGTTATATTTAATGAATAAAAATGTTAAAGCAGTTTTCATATATATATATATTAGAATTATTGGAAATTTGTAGTCTAGGTTAAGATCTCGAGGATAGGTATCCAAACAACTCCCCGTTATCATCTCATATTGAAACTTAGAAGTTGTGAAGTAGGAAACCAAAAATCCTCTAAATCAAGCATTCCTACACCATAAGGCAGGGGGATACCCATGAAGGGTCGAAGGTTGAAGTGTGGTTGTTCTGTGTATGCTTTCTTGAGTCAGCCAACTCTTGGAAAACATCTAGCCCGTGACCCATTTCTTAGGCCGAAAATCTAAATGTCGTGATTGATTGAGGTAACTTAGTTGTCAAATCTAGGCTTTTCTACACAGGTGGCAATTGTGGGCTGCAATCACACCTCAATCAGATTTTGAACGGTTGTTGAGAAATATTGCTAGTGCTTTTGGGATATGCCCCCTTCACCCCTCATTATAACTGATTATTCATACCTTCACTAGTTCCTCTTCCTATGGGTTCATGCCCCATTGTTGAGTGCTTTTGGAAGGCCCAATGATTTCGAGAGGAAGGAGGTTAAGTCTTTTAAGATATGCATTTCATTTTTTGTTTCTCTAGACAAACAAAATACCAAACCATCTTACATTGTTTATTGTTTAGTTAATGTATGTATGATTTCCACTATTGATTACATGTAGAGTTAAATAACATTGTCAAGTTAGTACCAAATTTTTGGAAATCACTGGTTCATCTCTCTCACTACCATTCACACACATTCACATATATTCTAGAACCACAGGGGAAACACATAATACCCATCGTTCTAGATGCTTGATAAACCTCCCTCAAATATTGGGAGGTGTCCCTAGTTTGGTTGTTACTTCAGCTCAACCACCACACAGACGAGTTAGTGCCACTATTTCAGGATAAACCCTGCTTGGTTCCACCTTGCTCAGCTCCAATACCCAAAACAACCCATCCATTAGTCCTTCTTCACAAGGAGAAGCCCAACCCTCTTCACAACGTACAAACTCCCACCCTTCCTTACAAGGAAACACTTCTCAACCTTCACACACCATGGCTGGACCAACTCCCACCATGCCATATTTGACATCCCTCAATATTCCATATTTTACCAAATTAACCAACAACCCTATTTTACATGACCCTGCTTGCCCAAATATGCCTACCAAGTTACCTTTTGACATCCCCAACTTTGAAGGAAAAACATGCGAAAACCCTACTAACCATATCATGTCGTTTCACCTATGGCGCTCTTCCAATAACATCATGGAAGATTATATTAGTTTAAGGTTATTTCAAAGAACCCTTACTGGTCCATCCACCAAGTGGTACGTGGACAAAAAATCCGAGTCCCATGTAACCTTTGAAGCATTGGTGAAATCCTTCCTATCCTTCTTCCAGTTACCTGTACGCCACGATATTGGTGTTGGCACAGGGTCAGACCTAGGGTTCAACACTACAACAACGCACCAACAAAACCCTAACTACCGACCCTTTCGGCAACACCTGTGAAGAAAATGAAGTCTCACCCGAGGTAGAGGTAGGGGTGGTTGTAGGAATCAAGTGTCTGCAACTTAGCTGGGACACGGATATGTGATTACAATAATTAACAGAGAACTTATAAGTTAACATTCATCAACATTTAACCCTTATTCACATCGCAGGTAAAACCCTAATTACAGAACAATGCAGTATTCAATAAGATCTAACACATCTAAGCACTTAGCACATAGAAATAGAGCAGATCTAGCATTCATTCACATTACTAAGCACTAAGCTATTATATCAGATGCATCTAACATACATAAAGATGACAACACTAAGAATAAATCACATAAATCTCACAAAGCAACCACAACACATGATATACGTGGTTCACCCCCAACATGGGGCTACGTCCACCAACTCTTCGTCTTCTTTATTATCTTTTGTCAATCTCCTTACATGCACAGAGCATCAAAACCAATTTATTATCTTTTGTCAATCTCCTTACATGCACAGAGCATCAAAACCAACTCCGCATAGGACAGGAGATCTGCGTGCACCTCGCCAGATCCTCCTTCCCTGAGCTTGGCACAAAACAGAGCCTTCTTACACAGTCTGCACACCATCTTCTTACAATCACTTACACTTAGCTTTGCAAGTCTTAACACATAGTATGCACAAAGCCTCTAGTTCTGCACTAAGCCACAAACATCCACTACTACCACTTTCTTACGTCGCCTAGATATTTATTTCTACATTGCAAATGGGGCCTAAACATGGGTAAACCCATGGGTCGACATCCCATACCCGTTACATAAACCCTAAACCCAAAAATCCCACAAAAGAGGGTGAGATCCCGCGATCTCCACTTCACCTAGTGCTTCATCATCAACCAGCCTGTCGAAGTCCCAAAAATGGTCAAAGATGACCAAGGTTCTCCAAAACTTGGTCGAGAAATAACAGGCCCCCAATACTCACCTGTGACTCATCCCGAGTCACTCTGATCTAGGCAACTCTGCTTCAAAGGCCTCGAGCTTGGCTCAAGCTGCTTTGACCTGCTGCTTCGCCAAAGCCTCCTTCTCGACAAACTCCTGAATGATTTTCTCTGTGACCGTTCCTTCCAAGCGTTGCTCCACCATGGTGACTACTTGTTATAGGTGTGCACAAATTCCCTCTATCTCCTCAAAAAGTGTGCAGGCTTCATCCTATATTGTTTGTAGCCTCTGGGTCACTTCCATGACTTTACTCTAGATGGCATGGACCTGTTGTTGAACTACATGTTTTTCTTGTGATATTTTCATCTTCTCAACTATTGACGGTACCTTCAACTGTGCTTGCACTATCGCTGCTTGTTGTTTTTCTTCCTGGAGATGTAACTCCAATGTCCTTAGCTCTGGATCCTCTATAAGGTGTGCATAAGTCTTCACACTTCGATTGCTTAATTGCTTTCATTCTAAAGCCAATGCCTTGATTCTTTACACTGTGCTCCTGGCAGTTTATTCTCTCTGTTAAGCCATAATATTGGCTCATTACCCCTTAATTGGGGCATATTAGATTAGTA
>CBVK0100315139.1:0-15391 GCA_900067695.1 Picea abies
TTTCTCCATCTGGTTCCCTGTTTGTGCCTGACTATAGTCTACGGGAACCTACAGACTACTAAGTCACTCCCTGCTGGCCTATCTTGGGGACGTGACATCACAATAAGTAGGAAATGAATGGGATTATCAGGGAGGATATTTATCGATAGTATATCCAGGCCACTTGGATTGCTCTTCCTGGGGGTTTGAGACCCAAGATGTCCTTTTATGTAGAGAATTTCTTGGAACTTAGGGATGGCCTCATAATTCGCCCCCCTTACACGATTTGACATTGTTTGCACGGGCTCAAAATCCCCTTAGGCTAATTCAGAGTGGGTTCTCATCAACTCTGGGTGGAAGTTGAGCACTAGATCCCATGGGAGGACAAATTATGTTGGTTGTGCCATAGGCCAAAGACAGAGATAGAGGAGTATTTTATTTTTTGATGCATCTTGTATTATGAGATATGCAGTCAATTTCATTGTTTGTTCAGAGAGTCTCATTATTCCTTCTCCACTTTTTGGTATTTGGATCAATGATGCTTGGCGTTATATATTGGAGAATCCCTTAGGCTTAGATCTTACTTCCTTTTGCCACCTATTTGGATGGATGCTACTTAGAGGGTCACATGTTTCTTCCAAGTGCTCCTAGTGGAGAGGGGCATGAAGAGGCAGGTAGAGAGCAACACCATTTCAACCCCTAGATCTTTTAGACCCTGAGAGGCAGTCTAGCCCTCGATAGTTAGATCCTTGAAATATTTTATGCTAGGTTAGTAGGTTTCCCTCCTCCAATTCCTGGAGGTGGGCCACCTCCTCTAGATAGAGACACATTTCTTGGGATAGATATAGCTCTTCCAGCAAGTCCTATATTCAAAAATTCTTTCCTTCGGCCTTGGATGGTAGGAGAGTTGAACATTGGACAGTGGAGTCTTCAGAGGTGGACAACCCCATTTCCCCTTCTTCTAGTGTTAGGCAATTTGAACCTTGAGGCTCTCTTCCTTGTACCCTCTTTCAGAGAATTGTATTTCACTTTGGCCTTGCCCAATAGAGCTTAGATCTGTAGACTAGCTTTTTGTTTTTTTAGAGGAGTGGCCTTTGCACTCCTGCTTTTTATTGTGACTTATCTATTCAACAATCCTACTTTTGGTCATTTGTTAGACATTAGTAAACTTTCTTATTTTATCTTATACAAAGATTCTTTCCCACAATTTCAGATGTTGGGCGAACTAGGCTCCCTCAATCTTGTACTCCCTTAGGATCATACAATCGAGCCCCTACAATCCTGATCACTCCATAGAGGATATCATCTATCGATGCTTCGACCCCTTCATAGTGCTTGATGTCTTCGATGCAAGCCCACATTGCGGCCCCCTCACTTGTCCTCAACTGTCAACTTTAGTAGGCCTTGACAATCTCTCTCTTTTGTTCAACATAGAGATTTTTGGTTTCTATCATTTTTCATCGAGATTTTTGATTTCTATCATTTTTATTGTACTTGCACATTATCTTATACTCCTTAGCTAGACATTTAGCATCTAGTTTCTAGCTTGTTCATAGATCTTAATATTTATCTACTTTTAGCATTGATCTAGGAGATGCTTTCATACTCCCACTTTGACCCTGCATTGGATGTATATCTTAGACCCATTGACCTACTTTTGTGGTCATTTGTTGGATACTAATAAAATTATTTATCTCCACATAATCTTAGTGTAAGGCTATCCTTGCTTTGTTACTAATCTTTGGAAAGAGCATGTAATCAATTAGGGGTATCAACGTATACCTAGACATATATCAACCATGCATATGACTTTATGAAGGTTAGAGTTATCCTTAAAACTGCATGTAAACTGAATGGTTGGCATGACATTCTATTTGGACTATAGCTGAGGATGTGCCATTATAACAAAATTAGAAATGATGCATTGGAGTGTTAGAGTTTGCAACCTCAAAATATAAGCACATTCAACTATTGCAATACAATCAGCTAATGCCTTTGATGATATAATACCACAATTCTTGCAATGGCATTAAGCTGTTAGGTTTTGGTGATAGCTTCTTGGAAATGTACTATGAAGCGTTGCCTCTTTTGAAATTTTAAAAAATTAAAAATCCATAGCCTTTGCACAATTGGGTTGGAATGTTGGGTGTAGGTGGAGTATTCTCAAAATTGCATTTTAAAGAGGCGCATGGTGTAGCAATCTCTACCATTTGGCTTTTCTAAGATGTGTTGAAGAACATAATATTACCTTTGCTAAGGCTTACCTTGAAAAGGTCTAAGAGTGATGAAGATGTCAAGTGTTAGGTTCTATTGCTGGTGTGGAGGGCAAGCAAACTGCACTTTTTGCAGTTAAGAGGACCACAAATGAAATGAATTATATTAATGTCCATGAATGACCAAAATAGGTCAGTGGGACTACAAAGTACAACCTTTGACAACAACAATAAGGAGTGCCTAGAGCATCCCTTTAGTAGTTCTAAAATTGAAAGAAAGAAAGAAAGAATAGACAATAAAATAGAAAAAGGAGGGAATCGAAAAGGTAACCCTAGAAAGTGAAATAGATAATCCTCCTGGAGACGAAAGCCTTCTAGTGACAATTTCATAGCGTGATAGGTCTTTTAGAAGTAGCTAGGACTTATGGTGGTTGAGGGAGAGCAATATCCTAGCCAACAACATCTAAAATCAGACAAGGATTCATTATCATCCACAACCACAAATGTGCTAAGGTTGACCTTTATAATGTCTTCCTGCGAATGGCTAGAGTTGAGAGGACCGGATTGTATTATGGGAGGAGAAGTTAGGAATCCCTTGTTGTACCTCCCTTAACATTCAAGGCCAGTGAATTCCTTTCGGAGGGAAGAAACTTAGTGATGGGCATTTGTCTGTAAGCTCTACGTTGAGAACAAGGAAGGGTGGCAGTCCATCTACGATGAGAGCAGAGACTAATAGGACAAGGTGGCCTCATGGTCTCTCATGTGTGTGTGGGGGCATCATCTCACTGATCTATCATTGTTCATGCCAATGACACCACTATTGTTCAGGTGTTTAATGCCCCTGATGGTCGAGAGACGCTAGAAGGAGATAAGCAATTGAGTAGGCCTTGAAAGTCCCTGTAAGGCATGTTGTCTAAACATAATTGCCTCCCAAATTTATAAGGCTTGGCATTTTTGGTTTGGGTAACAAAGGAAGGTAGCAAGGGACTTGCTGGAGTTTTTGTATAAGTAGTAAAATCTCCCCTTGATCTTGTAGTGATGAGGCACTTGAAAATAAATTGGTCTTTTGCCACCACCTCTTGGATGGAGCAAAGCCAACAAATCCTATCCTTATGTGGAATCTGGTGATCCTTCTGTACCCGTCGATGGTGGGAATGTACTCTTAGCCAATTGAGGGAAATCCTGAGGCCATGACATTGTTGTACATAGTCTAGACAAAAAATGACACTGTCAACAATCTTCAAGAAATGCTCCACATAAAACACTAGCTAAGGGTTGAGAGGTTGCAGGAAAGAAACCCAAGTGATTTGAATGAACTATCGATAAATATCATGTCTGATTGATTTATTAATCTCCTCCTTGGGGTGGAGAAGGTGGGGGTTAGCATCCAGGGAGTGTTCGTAAGGAGGGAGTTGGGTAATGCCAAATGGAGATATCAATAGACTGAAAAAGGAAGGAAAAGAAACAAGGTGATCTCGAAGTATCCACATTTCCTTTGACCAACACAGCCCAAGGATGCGAGCTCTTTGGAGGAATGAAGAGCCCATTATGTATACCCTTCCCAACCCGGGGTAGAGCTTCCAAGGACCTGTCGCTGATGAAGGTAAGAAATAAGCCTGAATGAACTCTGAAGTTGAAAGAGGTTATGCCCCAAATTCAGCTTGAACAATATTTTAGGGGATTCTCTGTTTGTGCTGGATCATATGTTGGAGTATGATACTCTGAACTCTCTCCAACTGTGCCCAATCCACAGGCTCTAAGTTGGGGCCCCAAATCTCTGAACCATATAGTACAGCAGGTTTTATGATCACATCAGAAAGATGCATCTTCAATGGGACCTTGGAAATGTATCTGGAAACATTGGGGTTCAAGCATGGAAAGAGAGGCACACCCCTTACAAAATTGGGACTGCAATGCCAACTTTAGGTTGAGACTAGGACCCGTAAATTGAACCCAACTGGTTTCCCTTTGAAGAAGAAGCAAAACCTAGAGAGAATGTCCTTGGAAGTATTAAAAAGTGATTGAAAACCATGCCCTTGGTTTTGTTAAGGTTGACCACATGCTGATGGTGTTCACATAATAAAATTCATTATTAATGGAAATAACAACCATTGTAACGTTTCTTTTTTGTCTTGAATATGTAGGCTTAGGCCTATCAATGTGTTTCCTTGATAGGGTGGGCAAAGGAGAGCACTTTTTCTTGGATGTCTCTCAAGTCATCATTGTTTCTAGGACAATTCCAAGACTCTATGGGTGCGGAGTATGTTAAATAGGAGATATTGGGGAACTGTGTCAAATGTCTTTTGGGTTCAATCATGTGACAATATACTTTCTAGACAAATTCAGGTCCACTGATCCTGACAAAACCTGCATTCCGTTGACATCATCTTTATAGTTCTTTCTAGATCTGAAGGTTTTGTATCCACTATTATGGAATTGGTTTTGACCATAGTATGGCCTGTAATGATTCAATGAAGGTATTATAGCTATTCAAATAAGAAACATTGTTTAGTTTATGTGGTCACTGATATAAGAAGTCTCAGGAGGTGGGAACTAGCAAGACAGAGCATACTATCTCATCAAAGCTATTGTGGGCATGGGTGTGGGCGTGGGTCAACTGCATGCTGCCAGATGAATTTATTTAAATTGTAGTCCTATATTTGCAACCTTATTTTTGTGTAGTTTGCAAACAGTATCACTGACTCCGGAAATTTTGACAAGAGGCATGAGGTTGAATAAGGAGTCACTGTAGTGGTTAAATGGTTCTGGATATCCTAAAGCTTAGATACATTTGATGCCTATATTTCTGGACCAAAATTGATACCTAGATCTTAGGGTCATGAACACTTCTCCATATGACTTATGGTTTTTCTTGAAACAAGGTGGGGCCCAAATTTCCCAGTGAGAAAATTGTTGTTTCTTACTTTTAATAAGATGATGATATTTCCTATGACTGTCTTTGGCCTGATCAAGTTGGCAACCAAGATCACATTTTGTTTGCTATGGTGTTACATTCAGAAATCACGATTTCATTTATTCATGGGACAATGTTCTGAGCACTCACATGCCTAAAGTGGCATATTGAGGAGGGAATGAGTCCCTGGGCAGCTTCGAGTATGTTGGATGATAGGATTTATGATATGATATTTTTGTGTTTTAAGATTTATTGAACCTAGACAGTGCTCCTATCATCTTGATAAGTTATTGCCAATGTTAGTTTCACTAAATTTATAATATTATTGTTTGTAACATAACTTGGGATTAATGGGGAATGAAAGCTGATTTCATTATTTTTGTTTAGTATCTGTGCTGTCTGTTTTTCTGCTTCATGAATCATGAATTTCTGATGGGCGTTTTCTAAAGATGCATCTCTCTAAGGAATCCAGAAAATTGTGAATATCTAATCTGGATTTGTTGACCCTTTTAGGTTTTAGTTGTTTCCGGTGAGACTGGTTGTGGGAAAACAACACAGCTTCCACAATATGTGTTAGAGTCTGAGATAGAGTCAGGTCGCGGGGCATTCTGTAACATTATCTGCACTCAGCCGAGACGTATATCTGCTATGGCTGTTGCGGAAAGGGTTGCTACCGAAAGAGGAGAACAATTGGGTGAATCCGTGAGTATTGTATTCCCATGAATTTCACTTCTAGTTCAGAAATTTTATTTTTCAATTGTCAGAATTTAATTGCCAACCTTCAGTTCTCTCGAGATGTTCATATGGTCAGAAAATGGATGGAGGTAGCTGATTCAGATTTATGCAAATATTTTTGTGTTAGGTTGGTTACAAAGTCCGCTTGGAGGGCATGAGAGGGAAAAGCACACGTCTGCTTTTCTGTACCACTGGTATTTTGCTAAGAAGATTGTTGGTAGACCGCAATTTGAAAGGTGTAACACATGTTTTTGTTGATGAGATTCATGAACGAGGAATGAATGAAGGTAATGGTATATGCTCCAGTTTAAGTGTTCATCACTACACGATATATAACTGCACATACTGACAATATCTTTAATTGCAGATTTTTTGCTGATTGTGTTGAAAGATCTTTTGCCTCGGCGCCCAGATCTCAGATTAATTTTGATGAGTGCAACTCTGAATGCGGAGTTGTTTTCATCTTATTTTGGTGGAGCACCTGTGATACATATTCCAGTGAGTTCGTGCTGCCTAATCCTTTTAGTTTGCTTGATGACAGGATAAATAGTATTTTGGTGAAATTAAAAAAAATGTATTATTGTTGAATTGTATCAGAAAACAAGCTGTCATTGTTTGTCCAGTCATATGATAGTAAATCTGATATTTTGGATTGATTCTTGTTTCATATACAAAGTTATATTTGTGTTATTATTTCTGCCTTGTGATGTTTCCTCTCTCTTTCCTATCTTTCAAAGGCATGAAATCTGACAAGGTCACTGGTAGGAATTCTTTCAAGTCTTCCGACTGGTTTGTCCTTTTCCTTCCCCCCTGCCTTTAATTTTTAAATATTATGAAGGAATCAAATTACTTAAGCAATGCCTGATGCCTCAGCCTATTCTGTACCTGGCAGTAGGGCGCATATGCAGTCAATTCTACTTGTCAATCATGTTATGATAAGTGTTGGGGCTGCTTTGAAATTTATCATGTTTTTATGTGCATACTTAGATTGTGAAATAAATATACCATCTTTGGAATGGTGAACTTGATGATTTGCTTTGATGTACAGTGTTGGATCACAGTCACTTCTTTGAAATCCATTTTGAGTGAGATAAGAATCTATGCGAATGTCCCAAGCTCTAGGATCTTTCTTTAACCAATACAGTGCCTTCTTCAATCTATAAGCTTTGTTTTCTTGTCCTGGAATCTCATAGCCTTGTGGTTGTTGCACATATACTTCTTCTTCTAAATGTCCATTAAAGAATGTTGAATTTACAATCATTTGGTAAACACACCATCTGTTCTGCGCGACAATGGCTAACATAGTTCTCACTGTTTCCATGCTCACAAGTGGTGCAAATGTTTCATTGAAATAAATTCTAGGTTGTTGTATAAAACCTCTTGCAACTAATCTTGCCTTGTGCTTCTACACATTTCCATCTGCATCTTGTTTGATTTTATAAATCCACTTGACACTTATCACATCCTTGTCTTTAGGTACATCTACCAACTTCCATGTCGGATTGTTCTCTATGAATTTAATTTCTTCATCCATGTATTGAGTCCATACATCATCCTTGGAAGCTTCTTCAAAAGTTAATGGAACATCTGTTTGTGAAAACAGAGAAAAAAATGAAAATGAATTTGTTTTGTCATCATTATAGATGTCGCGTAGACTTCTTGCATTTCTTGGTAACATACTTGTTAATGTTGGATCTGGAGATGTAGAACTACTTGGACTTCATGTTGGAGTTTGTTGCTTTCTAGGTGTAGACTACACACCTGCAGTTCTTACTAGAGTAGTTTGTGTTGGGATTTGTGTCACGGTTTTAGGTGTAAAAGTAATTGTGCACCAATTTGTACATGGTGTTTGAACCACTTCATCCTCTGTGTCACCATGCCCAATAGCATCTATATTTATGATTGTCTTTTCTATGCTTCCATCCCATGCTTCATTCTCCACAAATTGAACATTGCGACTAGTTATAACCTTTCTTGCAATAGGATCATACATTTTGTATGCTTTTGTATCTTCAAAGTATCCAACAAATATACATTTGTGTCATTTGTTATCTAACTTCTTTCTCATTTCATCTGGAACATATGAGTATGCGACACAACCAAAAGACTTTTAAGTGTGCCACATTATGATTTATTCATGTCCAAGCTTCTTGAGGACCTTTGTTCTTCACACTCTTTGTCGGACATCTCTTCAAGATGTATACTATAGTTTCTTTTGCCTCAACCCAATACTCATTTAAAAAATGTTTGGCTACCAACATACTTCACTCCATTTCCATGATGGTTCTATTTTTCCTCTTTGCGACACCATTCTGCTATGGTTTATACCATGCGGTAAATTGTTTGTTGATGCCATGAACTTTACAAAAGTTTTGAAAATATCTTGAAACATATTCACCACCTCTGTCAGTTCTTAGAACCTTAATGTAATAACCACTATGCTTCTCCACAAGTGATTTAAACTGTTGAAAACAACCCAATGCATCATATTTATGTTTTAAGAAATAAATCCATGTCTTTCTTAAGAAATCATCAATGAATGTGAGAAAATAGGTGATGTCACCTATAGATGTAATAACCACTATGCTTCTCCACAAGTGATTTAAACTGTTGAAAACAACCCAATGCATCATATTTATGTTTTAAGAAATAAATCCATGTCTTTCTTAAGAAATCATCAATGAATGTGAGAAAATAGGTGATGTCACCTATAGATGGTGTTTGCATTGGTCGAGAAATATATGAATGTATAATTTCTAGTGGAGCTTTTGCTCTATATTACTTGCCAACTCGAAATGACTCTTTATATTGCTTTCCAAAAATACAACCTTCACATATTCTTTCTAGTTTTTTAATGAATGGCAAACATTAAATTACCATATCCTTTGTATGTAGAAGCTTTGTACCTCCAAAGTTTAAATGTCCAAAACTGAAATGCCATAACAAGGAATCATCCTCCACTTCATATTGGAATGTTGTCTGCATCTCTACACCATTTTCTCCTTTTTCCTTGAAATTGTGCACACTAACTTTGGAACTATGTGCACTTATTGCTTCACTTTCTTCTTTGAATGTGGTGTTAGACTGCGCATCATTTGTGTCATAGACAACTTGCGTTGTATTTTTCTTCTTGGATGGCTTCAATGTCAGTGGAAACATTTTGTTACTTGTCATCTGAATTCTTGCAATAAGTTGATTGCTTTGATTTGTATCCATAATCACACAATTATTATCTTCCATATAGATTCTATATCATTTTTGTAATAATAGTCCCGTGCTCATCAAATTATGCTTCAGACTAGAAACATAATATACATCCGACATAACGTTTCTCTCTCCTTGTTTAGTTAAAATGTTAATACTTCCTTTACCTAAGACAATGACTTGGATATCTATTCCAAATGTAACTTTAGTTTGGACTGACTTATCCAAACTAGAAAAAAACTCTAGGTTTCCTATCATGTGATTACTACAACCTGAATCTAGATACCATATATCACAAGGAATTTCTTGAGAAACATTGCATTCAAATGGTGAGATTATTTATATTGTTTCAGTGCACGCCATAAACATAGGACTGGAGGGAGTATGTGTGTTGTTTATTGATCTTGACCTTGCATGTTCTGATTATATTGTCTCTTTTTGCATTCATATGCATAATGTCAATACTTTTTACAGTAATGGCACTGAATCTTTGATTTATCAAATTTTTGATTATTTGACTCACTAGTATTTGGGTTTTGACTTCTTCCACTAGTGTTTCCATGACTTCTAATACGTCCACCTCTAGAAGATATTCTTCCTCTACCTCTATAGTTTTATCTCCCCCTTCCTCTTCCATGGCTTATAGTTGACTGCGCCGAAAATGCATTTACTACTGACATATTTGACCTATTTAATCTGTGTTCATGATTAATGAGAGAAGCTTGAAATTCATCTAGACTAAACTGACTCATATATTTGTTCTCTTCTAGAGTCACAACAAGGGTATAAAATTTAGGAGGAATATTCATAAGTACCTTCTCAAAAACATTCTTGTCTTCTATGGTTTCTCCATGAGACTTAATCTGATTTATGAGGACAATAACATGGATATAAAAGGAATCTACAGAATCTGTATCTTTCATTGACATAGTTTCAAAATCTCTTCTAAGAATCTGTAGTTTTGAAATATTGACTTTTCTCATACCTTGATAAGAGGTTTGTAATATATCCCATGCTTCCTTGTCTTTCTTTGTTGATGCAACTCTTGGGACTATCCTCTCATCCATGGCTTGATGTATGTAAAATATCACATTTCCACCTTCTTCCTTTGATCTTTCAAAGAATCATTCTTAGCATGTGTGAGTGCATTGTATGTTTCCTTATCTTTTGGTTCCACGTAGCCATTCTCTACTATATCCCATACATATTGACCCTAGAATAACGCCTTCATAGTCAAGGACCATAACTCATAATTTTTTCCTGTGAAAGTGGGAGGTTGCATATTTGAAGTAGAAGTTGTATTTTCACCTTATGACATAACTTCTTCTCTTTGAAACTTGTTATGATCAACCTACTCTAATCAACCTTCTCTGATCAACCTGCTCTGATACCAAATCTTGGATCTACAGCGTGCAAAAAAAACTACACAGCATAGTGAGAAATACTACGCGCCACAAAACTTTGTGGCTGAACTCTCAGGACTTATCGTGCAGTTCATAGACTGCACGATTTACTGTGTGTTGTGATAATGAAACTTAATGAAACAATTTCTTCACACTGTGCTAATATTTAACACATAAAATAATAAACACAACAGAACTCGAGAATACTCATGAATATTTCCACAACAAGAATACTTTATTAACAAATTTTGCGTTGCCCGCTAATACATAATACAATACTATGTCGAGCTTCGACTCCAACAACTTCTACAAAATCTTTACAAAACCAAAGCTTGAGCTCTCGGACTTCTTTGAATCCTCAAAGATGTTGTTTCTAACTATCGACTCGATTCTCTCTGTTCTCTGTATCGACTACTTACATGCTTGGGCATATATAGACTAAGACTAAGACTTCTTGAAGAAGTGAACTGACTCAAACAATTAAGGCGACAATAAATACGACTAAATCTCATCTTCATAATAGAGCTCGAGAAATATAAATATCAACTCATTAAATAAACTTTTGCTAACATGCTTGCTTGATGTATATGTATGAAAAACTAACGTCTATGTTTTCGTGATAAACAGATTCTGCATAAGCATGAAGCTCACGACTTGTAACTAATATCTATGACACACCTTAGCAAACCAAAACAACTTGTGGTATTCTTATGACTAGTCTAAGGGAAGGTTGTTTATTTATAAGGTGAAATTAGAAGCAGTTGGCATGGTGAATGAATATTTTTCTCAACTAGAGTATATCATCTAATTGGTGCTAATTTGGAGTTTGTTTGACAGTGTTTCCCAGCTTCTAATACAAAATTGGTGTTGTGGAGGTTTTAGCACGAACCTGTCTTGGAGTTAGTATATGATTAGGATTTGAACGTTTTGTGATGATTGAGAATTGAACATGCCCTCTATGAGATTTCAATGATTAATAAACCTTGTGGGCACGATCATTAATGTGGAGTAAAACGTATTAACATGTTTTCCCTACGCACAAACACACAAGAGCACCACCACACAACAACACATTTGTAAAATTATATTTTTCTTGAAAAGGTAATAAAATCTATCCTAATTCAATGTATAAATAAAATTTTAATTATTGTCATATTATTAGTTTTTGTGGAAGGCTTGGGACTATAGAAATCATTTTTGTGTTGACTGTGTTTTTATTTTTGGGTTGACCAAAAATTTTGTGTTTTTTTCCAAAGTTAAACTTTGTGGAGAGAAATCAAAATATTTGTTTTGTGTTCCAATTGGTCATTCAAAACAACATCTTATTATAGGGTCGACTACGAGAATTGAATAGGTAATTTAATTATTAAATTTTAGCGGATGGTTGGAAGGTCTGCATGTACAAGTCTCAAATTTTGGAGACCATGATGGTTTACGAACCTTGCTAAGGTGTCAACTAGAAATTGGTTGCATTTAAAGCGATGGGCCCGAAAAGATGCATATATATTTACTATAAGATATATAGAATTATTTTAGTAAAAATATATGAATTATTATGGTTTGAGGTGGGTAAGGATTCCTATGCATCAAGTATATTGCTTCTATCCAGTTGGTCTTCGTATTGATATATGTGTTTTGCAATTAGTTCATGTAGTTGTTGTTTGATAGAGTTTATTTTGTGCATAGTGCAGTTACCTTTGTTGTGTTGGTGGTTTTTCCAGAAACAAGTCAAGTCGGGTGGGGATTGTTTCAAATATTGTGTAGGATGAAAATAATCAAAGGTAAAGAGGGAGATAAGGTGTTACATTTTGATGTTGTGTTGTTGTTTGATAGAGGTTTCTTTGTGCATAGTGCAGTTTCTTTTGTTGTGTAGTTGGTTTTTTCAGGATAAAGTCAAGTGGTTCTGGGGCTGCTACAAAGAAAATTTAATCTGAAGGCAGTCAAAGGTGAATAGGGAAAGAGGGTGTGTTTTTTTGAGGTTGTATTGTTTACTTTTGTTTTGGGTTTCTTAATTGGTTTATCTACTATGTCATATGTTATTTTTCAGAGATATGGAGTTGTTATGGATTTGCAAGTGTTGGAAGTGGCGAGTTCCCAGAGTTCTAATTTTTTGGTTGTGGAAATGTGCATCGAAGTGTAATAAATCTTGTTCATTGTATGCTATATTCAAGGGAAAATTAGGTTTTGATTGTTATTTTGTGTTTCCCTATTGTCAGCTTGCATTTTTCATCTTGTTTTGTAGTTGATTGATTCTATGGAGATGGTGCAAGCGTAAATTTAGAGTAGTGAATTGTTTTTCATGTATTGTAGAGCAATGTTGTTTTTAGGTTGGTGCATTGCATTGTTTTTCACTTGTTATTTTTTTTTGTTGGGGGTTTGATTATAGTATATGCATCTATATAGTTCAGAAAAATGGGCATTTTGCAATTTTTCCGAAGGATTTTTCTATGAACATATGGTGCCATTAGATGCAGCTATGTCTTTCACATCTCGGCAGTGGCAGATGAGTATCGTTGACATGAGAAGTGTTGTATATTTTTAATGCTTGTGTGGAGAATTCATGCTAGGTGGTTTTGTGTTGTGAGAATGTATTTTTCATCTTGTTTTGCACTTGATTGATGATATGGAGATAGTTCATGTATAAAGTTAGGGAGCAATGCATTATTTTACATGTGTTGCAGAGAAATGTTATTTTTAGGTTGGTGCATTGCATTGTGTTCCATTTGTTTTCCTTTTGTTGGAGTTTTGATTGTAGTATAGGAAGATTCAGTTCAGAAAGATGGGCATTTTGTAGCTTTCCTGGAGGATTTTTCTATGTATATATGGCGACACTCTGTACGGCTATGTCTTGTGCATATTGGTAATAGAAGATTGGTATCGTTGAGTTATTCCATGTGTTTTCACGAAAAATTGTTATAGAAAATGTAATTTGGACGATATTCCAACGATTTGTCATGATTTTGATGGATTTGAAAGAAAATGGAAGTCATTTAGATATTTTTTGTTGTGATAGATGCATAGTTGTGCAGAGGGAAGAGATATGGCTATTGCAAAAACTCCATCCAACCTCAAAGGTGGGCAATTAAAAAGGCTTGTGACAAGCAGATTGTTCAAATAGCTCGCAAACATGGGATTATGAACAAAGAAAAGAGCAGGATGCCAATTTTCTAAAATGTATTTTACACATATCAGATACTTTTCAAATAGCAATAGCCATAATAAAAAACCATCAAGAAATTTACAAATAAACAACACATTTTCTTAGCACTACTTCTAGATGTGTCGTGTTTTATCCTAAATCAAAGAAAATCAATTTATTATAAATAATTGATCTATTTTGCAAATTATGTTTCTTATCACAATGACAGACGTAGAACTATTGGATGGAAGTCACTTAGATATTTTTTGTTTTTCGAGACACATAGTTTTGCGTAGGGAAGAGATATTGCTATTGAAAAACCTTCTTCCATCCTCAAAAGTGGGAAAGTAAAAAGGCTCATGACAAGCAGATTATTCAAATATCTTGCAGACCTGAGATTACAACAAGGTGAAGAGAAGGATGTTAGTTTTCTAAAATGTATTTTACACATATCAGATACTTTTCAAATATAAATAGCAATAAGAAAAAATCATCGAGAAGTTTACATATAGAAACCACATTTTCTTGGCACTACTTCTAGATGTGTCATTTTTTCTCCTAAATGAGAGCAAATAAATTTATTATAAATCAGTTATCTATTTTGCAAATTACGTTGCTTGTCACAATGATAGATGCATAACTATTGGAAATGTTGATGTGTGGTAGGGTGACCTTTTCATGTTCTCTTTATAAGGATTAGAAATAGACATTCTTAAGTACACCAAGTATAGTTGTGTGGGGTGCACGAGGATTGAATACTTTAGATGCTCATGCTAAGAATTCATGCAACTTATTTTCTGGAATTGGAAGAGTTGGTTGCACATATACTTGTGAAATTGAGAGAGCAATGTCATAGACACTCTTGCATAGGTGTATGCTACACAAAGTTGGTACTTTGTCTATTTAGCACTTGTTCTATATTCAAATTTTGTGTAGAGAACTGACACGTCTTCCCTTTCCGCACTACCATAGGTTCACATCTTGCATTGTGTTTTATACTTTGTGATCTATGCATATTGCAGTTACTTGGTTTCATTCATATTTGCATTGGAATTGGTGTAGTGTTTAGGCAAACCAATTCTCTCTTATCAACTATATTGTTGGATCAAATGGTTGAATGAGATATTCTTGATGTACATCATATNNNNAATTTTTTTTTTTTTTTTTACTTGCATAATGTCCAAATATAAATGGGTTGCATATATGTCATTGCATCAAGGCCAATAGCAGGATTGACATCAGTAAAAAAAAAATTTACACATATATCGCTGTCTCTTATACACATCTCTGATGGCGCAAAAAACCATCAAGTAATGTACATATAAGCAACACATTTTCTTTGCAGTGCTTCTAGATGGGTGTAGTTTAATCCTGAATTGGAGAAAATCAATTTACGATAAATTAGGCTTCTATATTTCAAACTATGTCACTTTTCACACTGAGCGATGCATAACTATTGGAAATGAAGAAGCACAAAAGTGTAGTAATGTGGGAGAGTGACCTATGCAGGTTCTCCACACAAGGATAAAAATATAAACTATCTTAAGTGTTAAGGTTTAAGATTTTATTAGGTTACCTTTCTATTTACTAGATAACAATAGCATAGACATGATCACTGAGAGAAATACAATCACAAGAGTACCAAGCATTTATCCTGGGAAACCCTCAAGGGGAATAAAACCCAGCAAAACTTCCTTAATATAGATAGCCATTACAATGCCAAGATAACGAACCAAACAACACAAAAATAACTTTCCCAAGGATGCGCCTCTCTTTCTCTTCCTTCTTCCGGCAACTGGTAACT
>CBVK0100315146.1:0-11228 GCA_900067695.1 Picea abies
ATGCAACTAAGCTTGAAGGTTGGCCTACTTGAAACCAAGAGGTAGGATCTAAACCCTAAAGTGCAAGAAGATTCGTGCCTTAGGTATTATATCTTGAGGAGAAGAACATCTAGGGTGAAAGAACATTTGGACCCTGGAAGTTGTTCCTCCCTTCTTGTAGCTTCAACTAGGTAAAATATCAAAATTCTAGGGCTAAAATCCTAAAGTTATAACACTTTAGGGATTTAGGGTTCTAACCCTAGAAAGGACAATTAACCAATTCTAGACAAATATAACCTTGTGAAAGGAAGAAGTATTTATGTTCCTCTCTTAGGGTTTCACCAAACAAGACTTCTTGCAATACAATAACAATTTCACCATAAATGTCAATAGGATGAACAATAATTGCATAAACTTACTTAGTTCATTCAAGAAACTAAGTGAATGTAACCCTAATTGCAGAAATATCTATCCAAAATCAGAAAACCCATCCACAAGAGATCTTTCCAAGCATAGTGCATGAGAGAGAAGAGCTAGTTACCCCTAAATGGCGAAAATTTCAAAAGTTACCCACAAATGGTGAGTGAAAGATGATCCTAAAAATGAAAGTGAGGGTATCCTTTTAATACAAGGCCACCCTAACAAATTTGTCCACATTAAATGTCAACAACAAATTAGAAGTGAGGTCGACCCCTCATTTGACCTTTACAAATGCTAAAAGTGAAAAAATAAATCTTCAGGCCTTAATTACTAATCTTCAATGTTTTAAAGATCATATTTTGAGGGCATCATTTCAATGTTCCAAACAATTAAATCTTTTAAGAGATGAAAGAAGAATTAAGAAGAACAAAAATGATAGTAAAATAATGTAACTTTGATAAATATTATTTTAATTCTCAATTAGAAGAAATTATGTAGAATATGTATCCAAACTTAAAAATAAAAATTGAATTGAAAGGAACATTTTTTTTCTATTCACAAGGTGTAATGAATTAAGCACCAGTCCTGTCAATACTCACAGTATATCAGAGAAATCTATAGCTTTAATAATCCCTTTTGCAGTTGCAATAGTAGTAGTCTTACTAAATGATCACAATTACAATAACATATACATATAAGAAGAAATTTATGAATATGGAAACAACATAAGAGAGAGGTATCACATGAAATGAAACACATAAATTTTGAATCACTCCAAGCCTACACAAATTTATTAAAGATCTGTCTTTCGATCCCGAAACAATATCCCTTAGATTGAGTTTTGATCATAACTTTATACAAATTAGGTCATAACCAAAAGTGGCTAATCGATCCCATTTTTCAACTTTTCATATACAAAGGGATCTTTGAATTTCTGAAAATAGAAAAAATTGGAAGATATGATTGGAGATCCTTGATTTTCTTCAATTGTTTTGATGATTCATTCAGTCAACAAGTAGAGGAGAAGATTCCAAGTCTCACTTTATGGATAGTTGAATGAATTCATTTTCTTGTATGCAATGTCCAACTCAATGTACTTCTCATATGCAGGAGGGATTGAAAATAAGTTCTAGATTTGCCAAAGAAGATAGAAATAATTTATGAGTACATCTACAATGGTCTGCTTTCTCAAATGGTAAACTATTCCTTGGAGCTTTTGCTCACTTTATATGACTATGAATAAAAAAATTCTATAACCTTTGAATGATAGGAGCTTCCCTTTATCATTCTAGGATGAAGGCAATCACATCTTTACTAGATTTTCAAATTTGTCTGTGAATGATTCAATGTTTCTTTTCACATAAATACACTTATTTTGAGCTTCTTGTAGTTTGATTGTGAAGATATTTTCAGCCTCCATCACCATTGTAGTTCTATATTTCACACCTTTACTTTTCAATATTTCAATGGCATTTGAATTTAGGAACTTGATAACTCTAGAAGCAACCTGTGGGCGAGTTCCTAATTCTTGGAATGCCTTTTTTATAGTGTCATATTCTTCATCTCTCAATAGGATCTCATCATCAATTATCTTGAATTAATCCCATATATTTCCAACTTCATTAATGATTTCATCTGAAATGTTGTGTCTCGCCCCTATCAAATTTTGTTTACTAGACAACTTATTCTTCATTTGCTCAATGTCTGTTAGCATCTAAGATTTCAACTTTTGGTATTCTCCAATAACTTTATCCTTATCTTCGATCTCTTCATTCTGTGTTGCAATTGTCTTCTTCAACTTTTCAATCTCAGTTTCCTTAAGGTTCAAATGTACTAATGTTCTTGATAATCCCTCTATCGCGCTTTGATGAAGAAGATCCACCTCTTAGAATTTCAATTTTCTCTCCCATTTTTACCATTTTCTTCAGAAGTTGTTCCTTTTCTGCCTGGATAAATTGTAACTCTAGTGTCTGGACATGTTCAATCCCATGGATTTTGAGCCTTTTCTTTATTTCTTGGATATCTCTATCTTTTTTTTTTTATTAGGGCTTGAACAAATGTTGCATCCTATGGATTAGCTCCCAGGTCCATTACCCATTATTCCAATTCTTCCACTCTTATTTGTTTAGTCTTGTTGGTTAACTTTTCATTCTTGAGATGCTCTCTAATATTTTCATTTATGTCTTGGATGTTTTTTATTCCAAGAGTGGCTATCATTATATATCTATTTAACATCTCTCTAGTTTGTCTATGCAGATCCATTTTCTCTAGTGGGTGAACTGCATTAACATCAATGGACACCTTTGTGACCTTCTTCTTCTCTTTTGGCTGTAGTACTGCTATATTTAATATACATTTTTCATAGTCAACAATGGATAGCATTTTAATTTGATATGTCTCATCATCCAAGATCTTAGGAATATATATTTTTTCTGATCTTTGCACCCATCCTGGTAGCTTTAAATTGATGCACATGGTTGATTAACTTTAGTTGATCTATACTTAATGACTTTGTTTCAATTTGTCCTTCTAAAATATTGGGCTTGTTTAATGATAAAAATTCTAACCATAGTATGTCCTTTGTTCACTAGTGCTACTTCTTCTTGTAATTCTTGATCTTCCTTTTCATCAAGTACTTCTGTTTTATGCCTTTTTGTTGATCTTTCTTCTTCAGTCTTTGTCATTTTTTAAGACGATATTGTAGTGTTTCTCTTATAAATCTTCTCAAACTACTGATGGGTATCATTAATTGGAGATTTTGAATATTGATTTGGATTTTTTCCTTAGATTTGCAAAATGTTCTACACATATTCCCAACTGTTCTAGTTTGCTAGCATTTCCAATTGTGTCTTTTTTTGGTGTTTATAAGGTGCATGTCCATGTGTAATCCTTTTTGAGTAAATCACATCATGAGGGTAATACATCCATGCCTCTCCTTGTTCAAATCCAATAGCTAGGGGTAACTTTGTTGTTACCTACATCGCTGATCTGGTATTGACAATAAAAGGTCCTACCTCTTTTTTTTTTGAAACAATCTTTTATTTTCTTGATACAAAATGGATCTCATATGAATTTAATATTTGTCTAATGTATTCCAGTGAAAATATTCTATGAGTCAAGAAAATAGGTAAAAGAAAAGTTTGAAGTTCAGAACCATAAACTCTAACTTCAATGTAATTCTAAAAAATGTACCAGTCTCCTACTCTCTTGTCTTGACTCAGTTGTAATAACTATTTACATTTTGGAAAGATTATAGGGGGAATTTCATCATGTATGATCTGATAAGATTTTGACATGAATTCATCAAAATATTTTGAGAATTCAACATTCAAATTCTTCTTCCTAACTAGAGAGGTTCAGTGAATGAATAACACTGGATTACCAATTTCATCTTCAATTTTTAGTCAAAGATGTGGAAAATGAATGAATTGAGAAAACAAGAATAGGTGAACAAGGTAGGATCGATATGTGGAACTTCTGAGAGTTTCAAACCCCGACAGTTGATGATGGATTTGATAAGATAAAAATTGGGAATAGTTGAATTGGGAAAATCATACACTTGGGGTACTAAAAACTTAGCCATATCAGACTCCCAAACATGGTAATGGTTGAATAGATCCCTAAAATTTTGGAGAGCTAGTTGGTGAATTTCAAACAAATCAAATGAAAGGACTGGGTTGAAAATGTCTTTGTCTCTATCAACCAAATCCTCTTCTTATACAATTACCAAATTCTTACATTTAGTGGGCTTAGATGATTCCATATTAAATAACAAAGATTACAAAGGTAAAGGAATTCAAATTACTTGGGAGAATGTGCTTGAGAAAATGTGCTTGGGATGGATTGGCGAAAAGCGCTAGTAAACTGGACTGTGTTATCGGTGTTTAAATCCTTTCATAAATCCAAAAATAACCAATGAAGTTTACCTTTACCCCTCTTGAAATGAAATTTAATATGTGACGACTTTTTATTGGTGAAGAATTTAGTTAAATTAAATTAAAATTTACATTTCACCTTTTCTGCCTAATGTCATCATCTGGGACATGCGTTGACCCAATGTTGATTATGGGGGGGTCCTGTATGGTTATTCTAACCATAGGTGGTGTAACACCCCAAGGCTGAACCCATGATGAATTGTAATTATGTTTATAGGTTGGTGAGCCAAGTGTTTATAAGCTAATATTTACATGTTTATTAGGCCAGAGAGCCTAGATGCTTAAGGCCATGAGCCTGATTTTTGTATATGTAAATGAAAATATCATTAATAAAATTACACCGCTGCATGTAGACTGACCATGAAAAATGATTTATGGGGAACTAAGCTCCACTAGGTAGAATAACAGAGGGGGATAAGTGTCCAGGCCTAGGTGCTAAGCTAGAGGGCTTACCTCTAAGGGAATAATATTTTATTATTATTCCAAAAGGATATGGTTGACATAAGCTATGTTGTCCTAAGTTCTTGGGAAAAGGGGGAACAAGTTCTAAGTGGAACTCATGTGGCTTCAGGGAGACATGTGTCAACCTGGGCGTATTCAATTTATAAATGGGAAAGCCAGCTCGTTGGGGGTTCGCTTCCCATTCTGGCATTGCTCCCCATCCTTGCGTCTGGACCAGTTTCGAGTTTCCTCACGACCCTTATGATTCTTTGGAAGTCTGTCACCCTTCTCGATTCATTCCCACACCTACACCTTGCATGAGTCATGTTGTGCCTTACAGTTGTTGTTGTTTCCATCACCTGATCTATACCGAGCCTTCTTGTTGCCATCACCCTTACTGGAGTTGACTTAGAAGATAGGATGAAAAAGCAGATTGTCAAGCATGTGGTTTGAAGAGGCAGGTTGTCACACACGTGGACTGAAGAAGCAGGTTGCCAGGCCTGCAAGCAACCCTCTCCAGGTGAGAGAGGTTGTAGGGGAATTGATTTCCCAGAGGGATCCCAACTACAGCTATAGTGCTCGGAGAATTCATGTATGGCCTATTGTTGAAGCCCTGGAAGAGAAGTGGGGCAGCTGAAGGACTTTGGAACAGAGAAGGGGCACACTTCCTGGGGTGGGACAAGCATGTGGGGAATGAGAGGTTGTGGGTTGTTAGCGTGAGTTGGACCTGGGAGATAATCCTTCTTGTTGACTCGTGCGACTTTCCTGTTTCCCTTGAAAAGCCTAGGAATCCCTTGCCCGATGGAGTTCAGTCCCAGATCAGGGGTGACCCACTATTGAGCATGATGAGCAGCGTGGTCTAAGGATGGGAGGTTCGTGGAAGGTCTGAACGCAATTTGGTGGTCATTTATTGAAAGATAAGTACCAAATCTTTGTTAATTGTATGTTGTGTAATTGTACATGTGCTATATTTGATGATTAAGGCCTGGATATATCAATTATGTTGTGTGTGTAAGCTTACTATTATTTCCACATTAATCTATGTATGGTTAGAATATGTCATCTCTATGCATATATTGTCGGTATGTTTGAATGATTTTTTCTGCATGAATAAGTTGCATGAACAGAATGTTGTAATTGTTAATTGTGTTAGATGTGCATGCATATAAATTCACAAAATGGTATCAAAGCTAAGTGAAACGTCCGAGAAGTGGCGTTGTCTGGCATGTTGGTGGTTCGGGATGTCACAAAATGGTATCAAAGCCATGGCTTCAACATTAAGCCTGGATCGGCCATGTTAGTGGAAGCTGAAGCAAAAGTTTCAGAAAAGAGTTGTTGTTGAAATGGACAAAATTCAAGTTCGGAGCCCATGGTTTCTACCCAGAACCTGGATGGGCAATGAACAAGAAATTTGGCATCAAAAGTTCAGAGAATTTTGAGGTACAGAGTGCCATAAGGGATTTGAAAGAACACTTAGACTATGTTCAGAAACACAGGAGGTGTAACAAGCTTAATAAATGGCCACAGAGGAAGAAATTACAACATTCGTGGTGTTGGGCCGTTAGATCTAGGCGAGAGCAAGATAAGTCGTCAGATCAAGTGAAGAGTAATTCATGACTATCAGATATCATTGAAGGGTGATCGACGGTGGGGAGCCATTGTGGATATCGGGAAGGAAATTAAAGCGTGAGCAAGTTGAGACTCTGTAATCTCTCAGGATCGTTGATCTTGCTAGATCAACAGATCAACGGTGGATATCGATCCCACTACAGACGAGCACCTTCGCATTACGGAGATCGGGAAGGAAATTAAAGAGTGAGCGAGTTGAGTTTCCACAATCACTCGTGGTCGTTGATCTTCAAGATAAGCGCCCAAAGGTTAAGCCGAGGTCATAGCTCTCGGTCACATGTAGAAAAGACAGAGCGAACTTCGTGCAATTCCTGTCCGTCGATCTAAGTAGGGGACATGTGTCAGGCGATCCCTGTATTCGGCGATCTCGTACTCCGGAGGAAGCAAGCAATGTTGAGTAAAGAACTCCCGAAGGCCCGAAGCCTCGAAGTTCACCTGGACCGTCCATCGATGAAGAACACGTGGACGAAGGATCTTCCACTTCACTAGTTCGAGGCTCAAAGAAAACACAGTATAGTGTTGCCAGAACCTTCAAAGCCCCAAAGGCCGAAGTAACTCTCAGTCGTCCAATCAAGAGGACACGTGGAAGTTGATCTCGCACTTCAGAGATTCGACACTCCAGAGATTGGTGCGAGTCAGCAGACGGAAACTCCTGAAGGCCGGAGTTCTGAAGAAGATCTTGGTCGTTCGTTTGCAGAGGCCTAAGGATCGTTGGATCTACATTTCTACAGATAGTTCACCGCCTTGACACTTCGCGAGTATTGTGATTGCGAGCGGTGAAAGATCCCTGAGGCCCAAACTTCCAAAGCAATTCTGAGTCATAGATCTCGACGGGTAATTGAGACCGTCGATCTCTTCCCTTCTTCGAAGCTTCGCGAGTTCGGAGGATTGCAAGGAAAGAAAGGAATATCGCCCGGAGCACCAAAGGCACGAATTCTCGAAGTAACTGTGGATCGTTGATCTCAAATCAACGAGGACTGTTGATCTTTGTAGCAATTCGTTTATTCGGTCATTCGACTATTCGAAGGAACTGAGACCTTCACGCGTCTTAACACCTGAAGCCCAAAGCACCTGGTTTATAGCCCCCGATCACATGAGAAGTTGAACTTCAATTTTTTTTTGGCTCTAGAGTAAACTCAGATAGCTCGATTTCACCATTAGAGAGCCTACAGTTTCTAAAGAACAGAGCTCAGAGCTCTAACTCCGTAGATCTCATGCTCGGATAGTCAGATCCAGCCAAATCAAATATAAAGAAGTGGTCTACCCCGTGTTTTTCGGCCCGAAGTCACACACAAGATTTCATAGCCCTAGTTTTACGTGCAGGAAATAGGAAGAGAACATGTCTGTTTGCATCAAGCGATATCAGTGTAACGAGATAGAATAGTCGATCCACAAGTGTCATTGAATTGGTGAATGAACAACCAAGAAACGTTGTCATGGGTCAGCAAAGACGACTCAGGAAGTCCGGAAGAGATCTC
This sequence comes from Picea abies, assembly GCA_900067695.1. NCBI lineage: Eukaryota > Viridiplantae > Streptophyta > Pinopsida > Pinales > Pinaceae > Picea > Picea abies. The sequence goes on from CBVK0100315146.1 coordinate 7,883, forward strand.
AAACAGATATGGAAAGAGAACAACAAAGAAATGGCAACATATTTTGCAAAGATAAATGAAGAGGTTCCAGTTGTACCTGAGGAGCTCACACAAGAAGCCGATCAGAGGAAAATTGATGATATTTGGAGCAACATGAGCATGAACCTACCATTACCGCCACAGTATAATGGTAAGAATTTGAATTTTGGTCTGTTAGAATGAATACCTATTTGTGTCTTGTAGACTGTTATCATAATCTACATGATCAAGAAAGGGATGCATTAGCATTGCAGATCATCCAACAAGCCTTGGATGACAGTATGTTGCACAAGGTTGCAGCAACGACATCTTTGAAAGAAGTTTGGATTATTCTGGAAACGGAGTACAGTGAAAGAGGGAGAAACAATTTATCGAATGTTTCCACTCTAGAAGAAGCATCTATGTCTAAAGCAAAGCTACCAAAGGAACAGAATGAAGGAGCATCTGTGTGTGAAGCAGAACTACTAGAGGAAGAAAAAGAAGGTGCATCTGTGTGTGAAGCAGAGCATGAGAAAATTGTAGAAATTGATGGTGAAGCTATCAGTACAACAACTTGCATCAATGAAATGATTCGATTAGTGTTTGTTGATGACAACAAAGGATCAACATCAATGATGATTGATGAACATTGTGCAGAAATTGGCCTCTTTGAAATAGAGGTAAGAAATCTTGAAATTGAAATTGATGATGATAATCTGTCTTATGATGAGTGCCTTCAAATAATGGCAAAGAAGAAGAAAATTGATGAACTGATGTTTGGAGGAGAAAGCCTACTTGGCATTCGGAACCAGGTGGATGATTTGGTGACTATAGAAGCAGTGCTTAAAAGAAGGTTTGATGATAGAAGCATTCAAGCCACTACACTTATGACTGCCAATAAAGCAGCTAAAGAAGAAGATAACGTTGATGCAGATTTGAAAAGGATTGAACAGTTAATATATGATGATGATGATGGTAACTACTCTCAGAAAGAACAGAACCAATATGGTTCTTGTTATAATTTTTTATATCAGAATGACAAGTTGTTTGAGTATGCAAGTGAGCAGCCAAAAGAAGAAGATGAAGACATGGATGAGGATTTCAATGAAGACTAGTTTGAAACCATTTTCATGCAATGGAGTTTTGAAGAAATCAGATTTTATTCTGAGCTAATGTGGAAGCAGCCTATTGACTGTGTAGCCCAAGCTATGAAGGGCATTGATGATAGTTTGCAGTGGTGGCATCAGCCTACTGTCAAAGAAAAATTTGTTGGAGAAGAAGATGAAAGAAACATGCATTAGCAGCCTAATCAAAATTTGAATATGAAGTTACAACGAAAAAGACAAAAGGAAAATCACATAGCCTTCAGTATCAATGCTAAAACGAAGAAAATGACGAGATTAGAACAATACATAGTTTGGAAGAAGAGAAAGAAGAAACCCACCTCAAGTGAAAAGTTGAAGTATAGTTTTATTGTTATGTATTGTAAGCCTAGCTGAGACATAGACGGGCAAGAATTTGCATTTCTGATTTTTTTTTGTTAAAATCCATTAGGTAAATCCATTTTTTGATTTCCAAATGCAACACTTAGGCATTATTAGTGCTGATGTTTGTAACTGTTGAGTTTAAGAGGGAGTGTTAGTTATAACTGTAACCATTATTAGTGCTGATGTTTGTAACTGTTGAGTTTAAGAGGGAGTGTTAGTTATAACTGTAACCGCACTCTTCACTTTTCTTGTTTTCCAATTATGTCTTCTCTATTTCTCATTTTGTCAACGTAGATATAAATCAAGTTAGAGGAACAATACGCCCCTATAAATACATTCTACAGAACATCAACATTCCCATAGATATTTATCAGTATGGTTTGAAATATGTTTTCCATATTCCTCTTGGAATATATACTTTACATTATATACTTTACATTTCAAGGAGGTTTCCACACCAATCAACATGATTAGACATGGAGATATTAAAATACCCATGCTCTATTTTCCTCAAATCAAAAATAAAGTATGAAAAATGGTGCATATCTTCCCATGGCTTCTCGGAGTTGGTCATGGCCTTAAAAACCGCTTCGTTGGAAATAAAATCCAAATCCAAAGGATCCATGATAGAGATAGGAGCCAAATGAATGAAATGATATAATATAGTTCCTCTGTTGAAGGAGAAACAAGATTGGTGTCTGCATAAGCCTCTTGAATGTCATAGTACGAGATATCAACCAAAGACAAAGGAGTAGTCATTCCTTCATGCTCATTCTCCCTTGCCGAGGTAGAAGGATATGGTAGAACCCATGGGTCCTCGAAATAGGATGTATGAAAGTGGGTCCTCGAAATAGGATGTATGAAAGTAAAAAGTTCGAGTCATAGGGATTGAAGTGATTGACAAAGTCATGTACGCTGGAGTTGAGACAATATAACATGTAGGCACGAGGATGTTAAAATTTCCCATAAATGCACGATACATTCCAATGCCTCATAGGCCTTCGTGGAATTCTAAATCAAAGGAATATTAGATAACGATGATGCAGTGGGATAAGCCTAAGCTTGACAATAGGACCAATGTTTAATAGTGACGACATTTCCTTGATTGAAATATCAAAGAGTCCAAAACTGTCATGGCATAAGTCTAATTATTTCCAAAGAGAAGTTTGTAGTTGAGCAAAGCAATGACCACCAACACCTCTACAGTTACAATTTCCCTCTCAAATTCAACATGGATTATGGGGATGATTCGAGGAGGCCTAAATGCATAAAATGGCTCGTGGTGCTTTGACATTGAATATGTTGACAAAATGTAAAAAATAGTGAATAACTTCGTCGAATTGGGCGCGGACTCAAGACATGATGCTAGTGAAAAAACTAGATAAATAAATAAAACCCCCCTCATTTAATTACAAAATATTTTTGCAAGGATTTTAGATGTTGATTGTTTGAATGGTTGTTCATTGCTTGACTTGCACAACCAATATTACTCTGTCTATGCAGACAATCCCCATATTGGTTGTATATGTAGGAAACATGGGCCTTCAAGTTTCACTGTATTTGGTCGACTAGAAGTCTCGGTGAAATGGGGACCACTCAACAAAGTTGTTGATAAGAAGTTGTCGACCATGGATGCTGCCGACATGTGGTGTCTGTCCATGTATCAATAAGAAATAAAATTTGTACACATGTCGATGGCTAGAAATACTCTAGTAGTGTCCATGCAATGGAGAGACTAAGAGGATAAAATCGGCGATGTCCACCTGCCCCGCGACCTGAAACTCGATCCCTGTCTCACAATATGTAAACTTGGGTCGGGAGGACATCGACATCGACGGCTAGGAAGAGCACATCGACGTCCA
>CBVK0100315150.1:0-13475 GCA_900067695.1 Picea abies
TGGTTTCATATATCTTGTGTGGTGATTGTATTCAAATATCTTTGGATCTATTGTGATATTTTGTATTCAGGTCCTTAGTTCTTAACATACTATGAGCACTTCACAATTGAAGTCACCCATGTGAAATCCTAGGAAAATCCACTATGGTTACAAATTTGGAATTGTGACTAGGAGGAAAAGTCATGTGTCGGGATCACACATATGCATAGGGAAGAAAATATTGAAGCCCACAAAAGTGTTATCACTTAGAGGAATTAACACTTTGGAAACCCCTGTACACATAGTAATCTAATGAACACTAAAGTAAGTATTGAAAGAGATATCACCTCCACTTACCCTAATGTGACCTTGTGCTTAAAACCTGTGTTAGAAGTGCTTTCCCAGCAAGGGCTCCTTTCTACTACTGGGTTTCACACTCTTTAATCAACTCTAGTTTCAAGTTTCATGGCCTTAGAGAATTTACTCTACAACCTTATTCCATGGTCCTAAATCCTAGACTATTATTGGTTTTTCTAAAAAGAAATGGGTGAAGTTTATTTTAGTTAAGTGTTTTCTTTAAACGTATGTTAATTACTCAAAGTTGATGGATGATAAATTGATGGTGTTTTGAAGAGTCAAACAAAAATAACTTGTAAGAACACTAGCATCCAAACTACACTAATTCTTAAATGAAAGTAGTTATAGCATGAACAACTTTGAAAAGTAAATATGATGCAATACATGAACTCCTAATGTAATTTTTTCCTTTTCTTGCAAGGACTTGTAAATACATACCCTACTCAATCACACAAGAAAACAAAAATGCATCTAAACAACTTAACCTCCAATACACAAACAATAGGAAAAGAAAAAGGACCTAGAATTCTTTCTCATTTTTAACGATAATGAAAGATAAAACGTAATCAAGAAATCAATTTTCAACTACAAAGCTACTTTACACAGGCAATAGAAGGAAAACAAGCAATTATCTAGCAGGAACAAGGGAGATGGATGGAAATGAGAAAAAGTCACTCCTAGGAGGCACTTGTGCCTTCTGTGAAGGAAATAAGTGAGTGCTCATGCATTTCCTTAGGGAACCTTGTGAGTACTCACTTTGTCACTAGAGGAAAAGAGTGAGTGTGTCCTGTAAGAGGATAAAATCCTTAAAAAAGTCTCAAAAAGTATTGCATACTAACTTGTGATGCTACAAGAGAGAAATGCATACCAAACATTGACAAAATAACTTAAACCTAAACCAAGAAAGAAACTAAGAAGAACCTACTTAGAATAAATCTAGGAGTTATCCCCAATGAAGTTGCCAATTTGTTGTGGAAATAAACTTACCTATATAGCTAGGGATGATTGTAATGAAGAAATTTTCAAAAATAATGCTAATCTTTCCAAAAAATAGCTTATGATACTCTTTCAATAACTACCAAGTAGTTACAAGAGGTCTTACCTAGTTTTGATGTCTGATTGGAAATGATCCTTATTGGTTGTCCTTACTCCAACTATCATCGCTTCTTCTTCAAATTGTAGACCTGCACACACATAAACAAGAAACCTTCCTCAAGACTATTGGAATAAATGAAAATGAATAAAAAATAACTCCTTTAACTAACTTTTAATCATGTAAATTAGTTCCTCTGATAAATACTAAAAGGAGATAGAATTCAACATGAAAAATGCAAAATTTAGGGGATGGAAACAAGAGAGATCTTCATTTTATTAGTAAGAACAACAATATAAATAAATGTACTTGATTATGCTATCAACACCATACCACAACCTGGATTCCTCCAATATTGGGCCACTCGTGACTACAACACCTCCAATGTTCTTCTTGTCATGAATATGAGGAATATCAAGGGATATTAGGACTCAATGATGTGAATGAGAAGTGAACTTCAAGAAACAAGGGTTTCTCGAGAAATGCAAGTCATAAAACCCTCGGGAAAGTAATGGCTTGGTTCTTTCGGGCTAGATGACTACTCTAGAATAATAACAGTTTGTGTACCTTCCTCCTTCATTTGGGTCTCTTTTATACCATTTCAATATGGTTTAGACCATTTTTCTATTGGTTTTAGAGAGTTATAGAGTTTTCTTGTAAAACCCACTCATGAGTGCATAATTTTAACACTTTTAATATTCTCTTGGCACTTTATAATGCACTCTCAACTTTCCTGAAGGAAAAGGGTGAGTACTCACACCTTTACTAAGAAGAAATATCTAGTGGATTGCAAGAAAGTCATTTTGGTAGAGTTCTGGGAAAGCCCATGCAATAGACAAGGGAATATGAATGGATAATGGCCAATCAAATGCATCTAATCTATTGAGGTGGAAAACTATGATATAGTAGTTATACACATGTAGTATTCTTCTAAGGTGAATCCACATTATGCCAATATACATTATAACATTCTCTTTGAATTAATATACTTGAAATTATGTCCTTCTCCTGTAAATCCACTCATTAACATGCACATTCTTTTGTAAATCCTTCTTTTTGAAGGGGTTAGCTCCATGAGTTGTCACTAATGTTGTCGGTCACTGGGCTAGTTCTATGCTAGAAATTGTCATTTCAAATACACATTAGTATATGCAATGAAGTCATCATTCATGCCAATATACATTATACAATTTCCATGTATATGTCTACATTAATAAAATACTAATATGAATTAAGTTAACATAATTACATTAAATGATGGTTTGTGGAAGAGAAAACTACATTAAAAAAAAATACTAATTAGCATTAATATTCATTGATATGATTTCTTTTAATGTAAAATTTTAATTATACATATTTTTTTATTAACCACATTATAAAAAAAAATGATATTTTATAATGCAAACATTAAACTTAAAAATGTTACAAGTATGCAACACTTCTACATATACTTAAAAAAAAATCCTTTGACACAATCATTTGTTTCATATTAAAAATGTTACAAGTATGCAACACTTCTACATAAACTTTACAAAATTCCTTTAACACAATCATTTGTTTTTAATTATTATAAATAAAAATAACCTTTATTGTTTTCAATCTATCTTACTATGATTCAAAATGTATGAAAAAATGAATTAAGGAATTATCCAATCACATAGATTTTGTGTTATGATTGGTCTATCTATAACCAGTGTGTATATATATCTGAATTGGATTTATCCCTTAGTGGGTATTCCCACAAGTAATATGTTATACCTTTAATGAATATATAAGCTGCTCTTGATATTAAGCTCTCAATATTCTGAAAATTAGATTTGGAAGGAATTTTCCTTTTCATATATAATTAAAGCTATTTGTTGTAAAACAATATGTGAACAATATATAATTAGAGCAATAATGTTTTGATATCCTCATTATACTCATATTAAATTTAAATTTCCAAATATTTATAACAATATCAACATTCTTAGCTTATTAAAACTATAAAAATGTAAAAAAATTATTTCCATTCTTTTCAATCATAAATATAACATTCTAAACCAAATCAATTACTCACACCAACTATAACAATAATCCAAAAAAACTACAATATCTAAAATACTTTTATTTTAAAAAATTAAAAAATTATATATCAGATTTGTTTTTAAAAAACTATCCATCCATCCTCACATAAGACTCACTAAATTTATTCCGTAAAACTATTTAAACATTACATCTAACAATAAAATGATTTTTTTTACAACTATTCATCCACCGTCACATAACACTCGCTAACTATTTATTGAATAGAACAACCTTCAGCTATTTGATGGCATAATTGTTGATAGAATCATTTCCTCGAGATTTACAATTTTAAATACTTTCCAAATTCTATAAAAGCAAATCTAAATTATAGATAACACACCGTCATGCTTCATGTGGCCAGTCTAGAAAGCAGTTTACAAAGTGCTAGAACTGGAAGTCAAATGCTAACCCTCTGGCATATATGTGAATGAACAACAGCTCTCTTGCTTTATCAATGCATGTAGAGAAACATGAAGTTATCAATTCGAACAAGCCCGCAGCATCTTTTAGATTACTCTGTTTATGATTGAAGGGAAAGCGAATGAAATGGATGCTTTCAGTCTAACAAGGGCCGAGGCCTGCTTTCTAAGGTTTCACAGAGGAATGAAATGAAAATGATAAATTATCGTACTTGTGGTGCATATTGGGACTGCAAATCCTGGCTATGTGCGATACAGAGAGACTATATCAAAATCCAAACGGACTAACAGTATATGACCTTCCTTTGGTTATTGGGATTAAGATAGAAATTGCATTTGGTTCAAGATGTGGTCGAAACTCTCCATTGATTTTTCTGAAGGGTGCATGTGTATGCCCTCATACGTTGTCACAACAATTTCGGGATCTCTAGAAAGTCGCTGAACCTGCTTCTTTACACTGCATGTTTGGTGCGTGCAGCGATAATAACTTCTGCAAAATATAAATATATATCATTTCCATTGCATAAAACAAATATTATGAGAAGTAATGAACTGATATAGAAATATTATCAAATTTTTAATTTCGCTAGAAACAAAACGAAAGACCATTGAAAGAAAAAATTAAAACAAACTCCACTGCATACCGCATCACATAAGAAATAAAACTATTACACACTGTACATTAAAACAGCAAAATCTACTTCTTTAAAACAATTAGTCAAACACGTTACAGACTACCTTACCTAACTAGCGTAGGGTAGAGGTAAAGCACGAAAGCTAGGTATAAATGTCAAGAAATATTAAAACCTCGCTTGCATTTAACGGAAACGACGAAGCAAATGGATTGCGATGGTAAAAAATTGATCAGTCGACACTGCTAGACAACCATCAAGCACCAACTAACACTACATGTTAACTGTCAAATTGAATTGATACCAGTGAATTACAAGTTATTTAGGCATATATATATATATATATGTATTTTTTTTTTTTCGATGGAAGTTTTCAATTTGTTACTCCATATCTTTCATTGCGTGTGAGCTCAGCCGGTTGGAAATAGTCAAGGTATTTATGGGAATAGGTACCATCCATATCACTCAGATCTCAGAGAAATGACAATTTTATTGATAAGACCTTCACAATTGTAGCAGATATCTTATTGTAGCAGATATCTTATTGCGAATAATCTCGATGGCTCAGGTCAATGTTACGGAATCTTTTCATGTATTACTAGCATGGTGGCTAACTTGTTGGTACTTAAGTTGTGGCATAAATTTAATACTGTAAAATGAAAAAAAGTTAATAATAAAATAAATTTGTAATTTTAATTAAGTTTGTTAATCATTTGATAATGGCAATTAGATGATCATATGGTAATTTTTTAATCTTATTAAATAAATGTTAAAAAGTAAACACGTTAAAGGAAGTTTTTAAAAATGCTAGAATGTTATGAACATGAGATCTGGTTCATTGTTTTGGAAGGACGACTAAGAATATGCTAACATTTTCAATTGAGAACCATGCGATTGAAATTTATGGTTAAAAGATCATTAAATGTGTCCATTATCTTCTGGTTCATTGATTTGGAATTACCACTAAGAATATGCTAACATCTTCAATTGATAATATCCTATTAAAATTTATAGTTAAAAGATCATTAAATGTGTCCATTATCAACAGGTGTAAGCCTTTCAGCTTAACTACCATATAATTATGCTAAACCTCGAATTTGTTTAGGGTTAATAACGATAGAACTACACTGATCTATTTTGGTCTTGCACTGACACAGATAAAAATAAATGAAGTTTAAACCTTTATCCATTCGGAAACTGCGTAGTGAAGATCGATATATTTGTTCCGTTCATAGGGACATTCTACAGTCCAGGTGGCAGATCTCGATTGTCACTCCAACTGGTAGGGTTAGAGAACATGGCTCTAGATCAATTTCTTAAGGATATTAACCTGGAACAACAAATAGCAAGCAAGGCCAATAAGGGTTCATCCGAGAGGCAAATAACTAACAAGGGGAACAACATGCAGAGGAGATTGTATGGACAGCCGTCTAATAACGTGAAAGAGGTCAATTTCTTCACTTGCTATCGTTATTCTCGTGTTGAGTACGGTAACCCCAGGTTGCCCACTTGCTTTTCGACCGTGAATGATTGCAGTGATTCCGGTGCTGATCGATGATTCCAATGCTTAGCGATGAAACTATTCCTTATTTACGACACTAGGCTGGCTCCAGATCGAGTGTAGCGATAATTTTGATTCCCAAGAGCAACAAGTATGGGAATTGCTTCCAAGCTCAAAAGCCGCACAGCCTAAGCAAGAAGATCAATCCAAGTCTCACGTCGTACTGACCCCTACCATTCCTTGCCAAATCTAGTCTGTTTTGGCAGAATTTGGACCGGCTTCAACAAAATACATCAGCCTATCCTCCTCTTCAATGCATTTTTGAGACCTGTATTATGCGGAGCCCTGGAACCTAGAAGGATTAAACCAGGGTGCCGGGGGAACCGACTCCTAAAGCAACTCGGCCACCGCATGAATAAACTACCATGCCACTTCGTTCGGCAACGTCTGTTGATGCCTTTCTTCGTGCGGCAACACAATATAGAAGGCTAGCTCCGATCCAAACACGCTGGGTGGGAATGAATAGAAGAGTTGTGGAAACCCTCTGCAGCAAGGACGCTAACAGTGTCAGTGTAGTATTGTCAGTAGCGTTCTTGACGGCACCAGAAGCGTTGGCGCCTGCCTGCCGATGGTTGAGTACCTACAACGAAGCTGGCGCAACAAGCAATTCTACTGCCCCCAACTCTTTGTCTTCGACTATAATCGTCTGGGGTCACTCGGCTACCATCTCTTCCTATTCTGGGTTTAGCGACATCTGTAGCTGTATATTTGTAGAAGATTAGTGAAAACCCTCGGCCGACTCCTAAAGCAACTCGGCCACCGCATGAATAAACTACCATGCCACTTCGTTCGGCAACGTCTGTTGATGCCTTTCTTCGTGCGGCAACACAATATAGAAGGCTAGCTCCGATCCAAACACGCTGGGTGGGAATGAATAGAAGAGTTGTGGAAACCCTCTGCAGCAAGGACGCTAACAGTGTCAGTGTAGTATTGTCAGTAGCGTTCTTGACGGCACCAGAAGCGTTGGCGCCTGCCTGCCGATGGTTGAGTACCTACAACGAAGCTGGCGCAACAAGCAATTCTACTGCCCCCAACTCTTTGTCTTCGACTATAATCGTCTGGGGTCACTCGGCTACCATCTCTTCCTATTCTGGGTTTAGCGACATCTGTAGCTGTATATTTGTAGAAGATTAGTGAAAACCCTCGGCAGCACGGACGCTAACAGTGTGAGTCTAGTATTCTCAACAGCTTTCTTGATGGCACCAGTAGCGTTGGCGCCGGCCTGCCGATGGTTGAGTACCTAGAACGAAGCTGGCGCAACAGGCAATTCTGCTACCCGCAACTCTCGGTCTCCGAGTACAATCGTCTGGGGCCATTCGCAGCATCTCTTGCCATTCTGGGTTTAGCGACATCTGTACCATATTTAGCTTGCAGATCATATTTGGAGTGTAGATTGGTAAGGAATTGATAAGCGGACTACCAATATCGAATATAGAAACAACTGTATTAATTCTTAATTTTCCCCAACGACCACCATTCGTTCCTTCCTGGCTTGTATTATTTAGAGTGGTGGTAACGCTTTCAGGCAATTGGATCAAATATATGTGACGGCTTTCAATTATCATTGGGATATGCAGCGATTTCCACACTACGAAGTTTGCATTTTCTGCTAGGGATTGCTTCAGATGAATCGGCGAAACCATGTTTTTTAAACCGTCGAAGAAGCTGGGTAAATTTGTTTCGACGATAAAATACTTAAACGATCGAGACAACGGCTCACGGTGCCAACGAGGATTCCAGGTACATCAATTAATGGTTATGCTAAAACGATCAGCCCTCTATTTTCACGTCTAGGTTTTAACGTTCGTTTCCCAACTTGACTATATTTTAATTTGTGATATGTAAAGCACAAAACGGCAATTTGATTATATTTTTATTTGTGATACCTAAAGTGCATTAATTCTATGAGATTCATATCATATATATAACCAAACACTCTTCGGTGAAAATTCATTATGACTTCTGCACTGTAGAATCCAAAGTCATTTAAATCTAGACTGCACTCTGCACACAAGTAATACCATGAAGTCGAAAGTTTTCATAGTCGCCAAAACAAAGATTTTCACAAGAAGATCATCTCGAAAGATCCAATACAGAGTCACTTAAATCTAGACTGCGCATACTACGCGTACAGAATACCATAAAGTCCAAACTTATCAAAGTCTCTTAAATTTAGACTGCACATACTTTGCGTGCAAGTAATACCATAAACGAGCTTTTATAGAATTTAGTCTCGTAAATTTAGACCGCACATACTTTGCGTGCAAGTAATACCATAAAGTCTACAGTTCTTATGGTCGTCTGAAAAAAAGTTTTCCAGAAGATCAGCTGCGTCTTCTTGGCTGTAGAATTCAATGGTAATCAAAACTAATTGGGGAAGAAATCTTTGCACAAGAAAAAACGGAGTCTTCTGCAAGAAAGTGGACAAAATATTGAATAACCATTTCCGTGCAGAGAGGTCTACAAGAAAAAGGACAAAATATTGAATAAGGAATGGAATGGGACAAAATATTGAATAAGGCCATCCCCATGCAGAGGGGTCTACAAGAAACAGGACAAAATATTGAAGTCGCCATTTCTATAGAGAGGGCTTAAGAAAAAAAAAAAACTCGAAAGCTAGGGATGGTTAATTATCTATAGTAATTGCTAATGAGATTAATGGGAAGTGATGGTCTCATTCATGGTTATGCTTAAACATTTACACATACATATTATTTTCCATAAACTATTTACACATGTTTATTAATTTTCATAGATGGTTTTAGATTAATTGGGAATCTAAGTTAAAAACCAAAACCTTGTTTGGTAATTATTATAATTGATTTTTAATGTTATTCTTATCATATTTACATTACTATTTCTAACTTTAATTTTTTTTTTTAATTATTTAATTTTTAATTTTTTGGAAGCAACTTAGTGGTATATCTCTTGTTTGATTGGTATGATAATTTATTTAACATTATTTAACATTATCAAAGTATAATTTTATAATTGATAATTGTAAATAAAGATTTAAATTCTTTTTAACTAATTTTATTATATAATTGTATTTTTTTAATATAAATGAATAGTTTATATTTAATTAAAAGGTGATGGTTTTATTTAATTTATAAATAATATAAAAAACAAAATTATATATATACATATATATGCGAATTACCTTAGATGGAAACTATTCAATGAATACTATCTATAAGATAACTTGTTATTTTGCTTTAGAAAAATCATAGTCTAATTGGAATACTACATACAAAGTTTACATAAAAGGAAAATATTATTTCAAATTAGTATATATTTTTGGTGTACATAAACATTAATATTATGTAAAAGAATTTTTACCATCCTAACTCTTGTATTAAATTTGAGAAATATATTAAGTAGTTTATTACTTGTGTAATTTTTAAATCAATCAATATGAAGTTAGAGTTGTATACACCTTTTTTCATTCCTTCATATCCTAAAAATTTTATCTTTGTAGATTTTTTTGACAAGTCTATTAATAAGGTAACCAAACAATGTTGTAGTTGTTGTGGTTGTGTATGGGCTCTTTAAGATAGAAATCCTAGAATTTTAGAAGAAGACTCTCTCAATGAGTGAAAATATGAAACTATTATTTATCCATGCTCTAGGTTAGTTTTAGGTTTCTTGGAAATATATTGCTTCTAATAGAAACCTCAAATTCGTTTCCAAAGTTTAGATATCCCTCTAGACCATGTTTGACACAATTATAAGCATATCCACATCCTTTATGTTGGAGATTTGCAGTTTCAGACAATCATTCTCCACAAGAAAGTACGAGAAGACCCATCTACACCATTACAGGAGCCCCGGGAAGAAGTTGAAGACCGAGAAATAAGAAGTCGACCCCAGACTGACACCCAAATTAGTATAAATACAAGATTGGCTCATTTCATTTTGACAGTGAGACAACTCCTTCTGTAATGTGCACAAGGTAGTTGCGTCTGCAGTTTTTGGCTATTTTGCTATATATTGGTTATGGTTGTCTTGCAGAGTGTGTCACACTTGGAGAAGGTCTTTCTTGGTTATTCTTAGTCATCTTATTCAGGTGTTAGGTCTTAGTGGTGTTAGCCTTGGGGATGATCTTCTTTGTATGGTATTTTGGCTATTTATGGTGATGTATTGGTAATATCTTGGATTGAATTCTTCTATAGAAAGGTTGTTGGGTTTTCTCCCAAGTTTGGATTTCCTAGGATAAACTCTTGTGTTCTTATGTTGTGTTCTTGTGTTTACTGTGCATGGTTAATATTTCTAGATCTTGTTATATTCGTTGCAATGTTATAGTTGAGATTTTGAGTGTATAGTTATTTTATGATAACTCTACTATGAAAGTGAATCTTGTTATTAATCATAAGGAAACAAATATTAGATCTCAGAATCATGTAAACACCAACATGGTATCAGAGCTAGTTGAAATATTGCCACTGCACAGTTACAGTTGCAATTGTAGTTTCCAGTTGTAGTTGTCAGTTATAATTGCAGTTGCAGTTGCCAGCTATAGTTGTAGATTCAAGTCGCCAATCATAGTTTCTAGTTGCCAATTGACAGTTTCGAGTTGTGGAAATCTTGAGAATAGAAGACAACGTGGATGGTGCTACAAATTTCATAGGTATGCACTTATATATGCTTCCAAGTTATATCATTTAGCAGAGTATGAGGGTGTTTGTAGGGGATGCACAATGGACCTTGTCCAAGAAATGACCCAAAGGGATCATTGGATCTAGTGCATTCAGAGGAATATCACACCCTCCCTAGAAATTAAGACTCTAGGTTTACATATCAGGTTTGATATTTTTTATATTGCTGCATCTTAAATAAATATTGTAACTGGGAAAACAACCTTTAGAGTTCTATTACTCATGAGTACTTTTTGCTATCAAATGTTTAGTGACACTTGAATATTGTTAGTACAATAATCATTATGTAATTTGTCATTGTTCCATATTATTGATGCACTTGTTTGCAAGACAAAATTGATCCTCTAGGAGATGTTCTTGGTTTTTGTCTTTTTCCCAGGTAGGTCACCTTGTAAATTCAATGGAGGTTACCGTGGAGATTTTTGCGTTTTGTTCCGAGAAGGTTACCACAAGGGAATGATTGTTAACAACAATGGAAAAGTGTTGTTCCTGTTTCCCATTTTTTATTCTTGTTCCTATTTCCTTATCATAAGAATATTGTTCTTGTATGCTATTTTTCTTTTTGTTACTGCGCTTGTTCTGGGCATGTCACATGTGATATTTCTTAGAGGGAGTTATAGTGACGGTCGCTGGAGGCAACATCTTAGATAGTCTCTAGTTTGAGACATGGAATGGGCTATCCAGGCATGGAGTTGTATACATGACAATCTACATCCATATATCGAAGGTGAAGAAGACGAAGTTAGAACCTTCTGAAAACAAGGACACTTTTGTGGGATATAGAGTGTTCCACATGGAGATCGACCATGCGGAGCAGAAAAATCCATTAGTGGTAAGGCATGTGGCCCCACCAAGTACCATCTCAGAAGGATCCATAGTTTAGAGGGAGACAACCTGTAGGATTCATTAGGGAGGAGTAGCCCCCCAAGACAGTTCATTGGAGATCAGACTTTAGAAGATGAAGAGGGAGCAGAGGGATCTAGAGATTGTACAAAATCAGAGGGAGTCATGTTTTAGAGGGAGAATGGTACTCCAATATTGATGGATACTTGATGAGCTTGATTTTAACCGAGAATGTAAAGACTCAAAGTGAGCCTGATCTCAGAGAGATTCAATTGACTTAGAGGAAGAGTTGTTCATTCAGAAGGAGTTCCCCCTCAGATTAAGGTGGGAGAGACATGTTCTAGGATTGATAGACATGTGTCATGATTTGAGGAGGCTTCTAGGAGATGTGATATCTCTTTAGGATACACTTGCTTCAGTAAACCTTGCTATAGTGACATAGGATGTAGCCAGATAGGAGGACTGCATATGGATTTTGTTTCAGTCATAGAGGGAGCATCTAGTGAGGAAGACTAAACAATAGGACTTACTATAGTGACAGAGGGAGTAGGACTCATAGATTAAGGTGGAGGATATTGACCAGATGTATTATTTCTTTGGATTAGAGGTGTCACAAAGATAATATGAGATATTCCTCAGTCATGGAATATTGATGAGGTTCGATATAATGGACTACAAGTCCATGGCTAAACCTATGGAGACAAATCTGAAGAATTTGAGTGATTCTACTTCATATTCAAATTTGGTGGATCCTGCTATGTAGAGGTAGTTGATTGGATACTTTATGTATCTCGTTAACACCATGTTGGATATTTGCTTTGCAGTGTGCATCTTAAGCCAGTATATGAATGATTCGTGGCAATTCCATTAGGTTGCAAAAAAATCATGTACATGTGTGGTACAGTTGGGCATGATATGTATCATATTTAGGGTGTGAATCTATAGAGATATACATATTATGAACAAGCAGGAAATGTGGTAGACATAAATAACACATGTGTGTGTTGCATCAGATTATCCATGCTTCTTGGCTTAGTAGGAAGCAAACTTTTGTAGCACTCAGTATAGTAGAGGAAGAGCATATTGCATCTAGTGATGCGAGACATGAAATAATGTAGATTTGGAGGCTTCTTGCAAAACTTCATCTAATTCATGGCGCAGATCGAGCAATCAGATTCCAATACATAGACAAGCATATTGTTGAAATTCTAGTGGCATCAGATGGGTCTGTGTGACCCCAGATCCATTCTCCCAAGATGGCTCTGTCTCACCTAGATAGGTCTCTATGACCCCATAGCCATTCTCCCATGATAGGTCTATGTGACCCAGACATGTTTGTGTGACCTCAAATAAGTTTGTGTGATCTAGGATAGGTCTTTGTGACCCAGATAGGTCTGTGTGACCTTGGGATAATAATGAGCTCATTCAAAGATATTTACTATGATGAGTGACCAAGTATGATGCATGATGCAAAATGTCTTCCCCACTAAGAGGGAGTGTTGATGATTTGCAGCATCAGGGAGATATTCACAGGTTTTACCTGTGGCCCAGGCATATTCCTTACTTACAGGGGTTTACCTGTGGAATTGGGGTGCTTGAGGTGCTTCCACTTGTTAGATAGTATCAAACATCACTCTCCCAATATTGATGGTTTAACCAATGGAGAATGGCAGATTCACACACAGGGGTTTATTTGTGGTGACATTCACTCACAAGGGTGTACTTGTGAAAGTGAATGGTCTAGGTGTGGTCTTCATTGAGACTCGAGATGCTAGACATAGTTGTATGGAGATTGATCATCAACATGGCTCATGAAGAAAACCTTTCTATGAAAGAAGAAATCCAAGTATGGAGAATTCCTCCCTCGTT
>CBVK0100315151.1:0-10975 GCA_900067695.1 Picea abies
TTTTCTGTTTTGCAGCAATTCGTTTTCTGTAGCTGCAGATTTGTTTTCAAAAAAGACTGGAACTCGTTCGAGGTTGAGTAAGTCGGAAGTTTAATATTGTGAAACTCGTTCGAGGTTGAGTAAGTTGGAAGTTTGATGTTATAAACATAGGACAAAATAAAACTGTATTTAAAGCATATGAGAAAGTATGCTTCCTCGTGACTCCGAGAAAGCCCTGGTTTGGAACGGTTATACTAAGGTCTCTCTTCCACCAAATTTATCTCCTCTCTAAAACTGACTCTCGGGACTCAACCAGCGAATCACCTCAATCTCTCTCTCAGTGATTAAGTTCAGTACGATGGATATCTTAAAGATTCCATTAGATATATTGTCACTTTGATTCTTGCTCGGCTAATTGAGGATAGTAGCAAAGGAGCATTGGGCGCGGGCTTGAGTGTTCTATTTCAGGGCGAATTTGCTATCATGTTCAATGCCCTTGTCGCCCCTTCTGCTCTTGGCCCGCTGATCGAGGATAGCAACGCAGGAGCACTGGATGGAGGCATGAGTATTGTGTTTCAGGATGAATTTGGTGGGACTCTGCTTTAAAATTCAGTATCGGGTGCTCTGGATACGGGTGACCTTGCCTGGACCCTGCATAATTCTACAGCTGCAATGCAGGCAATGGAAGTAGGCCATTGCAGAAATAGGTATTCATCCCTATGCAGGCTAATGGAGGCTGAAGACGGGGACAGTTCAACAGGAGGATAAGGGATGTGAATGTGAGGCTGTTGAAGTGCAATGTAGCGTGATGAATTCCACTATCCCGTAGAATCATTGGCAAGAAGAATGTGATAGGAAACTTAAGGTAGAGAACAGGATAAGGAACCAGAGTACAGTGGAAATGGTAACTCAGCTTTTGGAACTCAAGGAACTAGATAAAGAGGTCCTTCTATTCGCGCAGATTTATTGCAAGAAATACTAGAGCTAGCATTAAAAATAGGTTCCCTAAATTCTCTGGTTGGAAAGACTTAGGCTCACCTTAATCTCCCTCCAAAGTTCCTCTCATCCCCTCTGTTGGACTCTAGGATACCTGGGGATTCTCTTTTTACAGGACTTTTACAGTGAAAGAGGAGGATATGGACATGCTGCGCTCTCCGAAACTGCAACTGGTGGACGCCATAAGCCAAGTGAACCCTATAATTCAAATTGAAGCGGAAATACCTATGGAAATGTAGATATGGAAACTCAAGTGAGCCTGAAAGTTAAAGCTCCTAAGAACATATTTTGTAGTTTTCTTTTTATCCCTATGATGTCTTCGGAAGTACTTTTGTTCTTAGTTTGAGATGTACCGCAGTATAAAAGCTGGATTCGAACCATCAAAATTAGAGAATTTTGGAGTACAGATTGTATCTTTCTGTGAAGAGGCTGCAGCCAGATCTTCAAATTTTTATATTACGATGCTGTCCAAATATTACTTCGGGATTTCGGAATATAAAATATATCCGTTACTCTGAAAAAAATACATTGCAGACATTCTCTCACCCTTGTATGGTAATGTGTACCCTAATTTCCTAAAATATGATATCACAAAAGTATGGAAGCCGGTGAAGGTGGAAAGCACGAAGAATTAGGGAGAGTCAAACAAGCCCAATCACAGCAACATACAGCATCAGCGGATCAATCTCAGATAAAGAACAACATACAGCATCAGCGGATCAATCTCAGATAAAGAAATCCCTACTCTGGAGGACAAAATCATCTGACTAAGATCCCTCTCTATTCGCAAGGAGAAAACGTCAAGCATAAACGTTTGTGCAAATAGATGCACAGATCTCCACTATTTTTTATGATAAATAAAAATTACAGTGGCAGAGGCAATAAGCAGTCTGATGAAGAAAACACAAGAGCCTATCTTGAAAAGAAAGAACTGGAGGCCATTAGACTTTACCTGAAGAATAAGAGAGTATTTTCGAAGAAAGAAGTGGAGGCAATGAAAGTCTACCTTTGAAAAACACGTGATGGTAATATGACAGTAGTTTAGACGACTCGGGTGGAGTGTAACTTCACAATGAAGACTATGTTACTTCGTAGAGTACCAAGAGGTTTTGGTTTTAGATTTGAAGGCAAGATGTTTGGTAGAGTGTCTCTTCAAAATGAAGATAATGCTAATTAATCAAGCAACCATGAAGTTTGACCATTGTAATTTTCTTGTGGCTGTAAAAGTGGGCTATAAAATAAATTTTGATTCCAACAAAATCTTTCTGTTCAGCTCATGCACATTGTTATTGCTACGTAATTCTGACTGGCTTTGAATTCCAAAATCGAACGATGAGCACTTGTTTTTCTTGACTTTGTCTTCAATTAAAAATATATTATATGCCCGAGAGTCGCCAATAGAGCCTAAAGCACGTTTCCAACAAGACTTATATGGCCATAGCCATCTACAATAAAACATCTTCGCTGACGTTATAGTGATGCTTATTCAACAGAGCGAGAACGGAGTTTATAAACCTATATTTGCATAAGAAATAACTAGCTGGCAATAAGAAAAATCTCTTGCAGGAACATAACTTCATGGAAGAGAAAACCATCTAGAATACTTCTTGCATCCACGGAGACCATTCCATATGTTCTGGGTAAAACACTCGTGATCGGTAAAGACATATACGACGTACTATAACGAGAAAACTTGTATTTGAATTGTTTAACCCTTATGTTATGAAGTTAGATGAAAGAGAGATGTTAGTTTAGAAAAAGGGAAAACTTCAGTATAGACGATATGTGAAATTTTTGTATAGTAGACCATTTATGTGGATTCTAGATATGTCTTCCAGGGCTTCCGAACACGCTTTGCAGTCTATATTTTCAATTAATGTACCTACCAGACCATTTGTGTGGATTCTAGATATGCCTTCCAGGCCTTCCGAACGCGCTTTGCAGTCTACATTTTCAATTAATGTACCTCACATCTGCATGTGCAGCACAAGGCAGAAATTTTTGCCTGGAACTATGAAACGAAGTGACAGTATGAACGGGTTGAAACCATAATGTCAGCACAATACATAAATTCTTGCCTGGAACTTTGAAAAGAAGTGACAGTATGAACAGGTTGAAACCATGAAACAAAGTGACGGTATGAACAGGTTGAAACCATAATTATGGTTTCAACCTGTTCGTGTTATGGTTTCAACCTGTTCATCCTATCAATTCGTTTTATGGTTTCAACCTGTTCATAGTGTCACTTTGTTTCATACTTCGACGCAGAATTTCGGTCAATGGTCAAATTGTTCACTTTTATGGGTGGGTGGGAACCACAATAATATTGTTGTTCCAATGCTATGGTTCAGTTTTATGGGCAGGTTAGAACCGTAACAGTATGGTTTCAGTCTGCCCTTAATATCACTTCATTGTTTCTGTATAATATTCTGTATGTTATGTTTTAATTTGCTCATCCTGTCATTTATGTGTAGTTTAAACCATAACTTTCTGGTTTCAATTTGTTTATACTGTCACTTTACGGTTTCGGCAGATTATTCTGTATTTTATGTTTTAACTCGTTCATATGGTCACTTCATGGTATGAGCAATATTTCTGTATGGTGATATCATTCAACCTGTACTGTCACTTCGTTGTTCCCGACAGAGAATCATGATCCGAACATGCTCATCGTGCTCCTCGGTTTCAACGATAAAAGCCATGAATTCGGTTTTCATAAACCTTCAAGCCTCATAAAGTGGTTTAAACTTTAAAACTTTGTCGCTGTGCCCTATCTGCAGGTTTTCTGTGGGAGTGGGGCTGTTGGCTTCTAGATGCCCCGTAGGTTTTGTAAGTCAACCCATGAAAACAATCTACTCCATGTATTGCAAAAATTGAGACTTCGGAGAATTTAGGAACCATAGGGTATAATGGCATTCATATGCTTTAACAGACAGAATCAAACAATTGCACATGATAGAAAACAATATATCTTTTCTGTCTATATATGCTTTCTAAACTATCAATTGCGATCTTTATACAGTGTTGCTGCGTTTCTTAATATTCTTCCCCAATTCCTACCATTTGAGAGTATAGAGAATGAGAATAGCACCTTGGATAAAGATTGTTTTTCACTGACTTCTGACCATATTTTCTCCAACGATAACCGTCATCCAGAATGTCAACCTGGCTTCTGGTCTGAAATGCGTATCTGGGCCTTCGAATCCTCTTCTCCAGCTTACCTCGAGATCTTGATCTGCAGAACAGATATTAACTTATATAAACGATCTTGAAATAAGTTATTCGGATGCTTTTGTTTTGTGCTCAGATTATCTACAACAAAAGCTGAGTACTGTATTTCGACGGTAGTTATATATTGAATTATTTGTGAATGTATATCTAACCTATAGTACGCATATTAGGTTGAATGTACCTACTAAAGTTGCGTCTTGTCTCTACAAAGAAGCTTTTTCAGCCCCAAAGTCACACGGCATACCTGTTATCCTTAACATTTCCGCCATCGTTTTCTCCTAACTGTAGTCTTTCTGATTCAGAGATTCCTTTATTGTGTTCTTCACGTACTGCAGGAAAATATTGCCCTGAACATAGATTCGTAAAACCCATATTAGAATTTTCAAATAAAAAACCATTAAAATCAATTATCGGCCTTCTCGAATGAAGAACAACATTGTTATTCACGAAATCTAGAGGAACATCGTTCGGGTATATCACTAATAATTACCTTCTAATCCAGTAATCCCTCTCATAGCGGAAAGCCTAGCTTGTGTATCTCCAGAAGAATTTGACTCTGGAAAGCCCCCTGGAACATTAAATTCCCTTCTCTGAACAGCTTCCTCCTTATCACTTGTCGTTGTCTGTGATAACCAGGAAGGTTTCCAGATGTTAGGGTTGCAGGCGGTTTGATTCATCTGATCTTGTTGTTGTTGTTGTATGTTCTTCATACTGTTCACATGTTCATTTTTCCCTTGATCATGCGCCTGTGACTGGGTTTGCATAAACTCTGTTAAACTATGAGAAGGTGCTGGAGGCGAATGAGTTTTTGAGCTGCTTAATCCGTTAATGCCTCCATTAATTCGTGGAAAGCAAGAGCTATTTGCAGTGCTGGATAGATCTGGATTCATCAAGTTTGTATCAACCCAAGATACTGGACTAATCCGTTAATTCCTCCATTAATTCGTGGAAAGCAAGAGCTATTTGCAGTGCTGGATAGATCTGGATTCATCAAGTTTGTATCAACCCAAGATACTGGACGCTGAACGAGTGAATTGGGCGAGAAAACCAAATCGTCGGATGGACAAGCGTAGCCGCCAGAAGAATATTGAAAGAAATTAGCATTATGTCTTGTTGCAGAGTCAATCTTCATGCGAGCAGACATATCGCTCTTCATCGAAGCGTTGAGATTTATGAATACGGACGATTCAGGCTTAGTCTGTAACAGAGAGAATTATTACAGTGTTACTCAATAACATACGACGAGGTAGGTATCTTTGGTATGCCTGTATTGGAAATCGAAAGGGCAGAAATGATGCCGTGGATAGCTCTATATACACGAATTAGTGTAGGCGTAAGGTAGGTAGATGGGCCAGGGAACCACTATGAGTGGAGCCAGAAATAGAATTTAAAATAGAACACTAACCTCACATTGCTATTTCAATACTATTTCTCCTCTTCCTGGCGTCTTCCTTCTGAATTCTACTGCGACTTTTTGGTTGCATAATTGGCGGCCAAAACGTTCATCCACACCCAGTGCAATACACGCGATTCTTCGGTTCTTCGACAACATTTTATTTTGTTTTGAACAAAAACATCTCCACGTGCCGTGAACGGCACGTTGTTAAGTCTGTGCATTCACCCTCCGTTCCCACTTCCAACGGTCTCTCAATATCTCCATCCAAGATAACTCCGTCCCATTTCACCCCCCGTGGATAGATATAACCAAATCCATTCAAAGGAGGTTTTATGGGGACCCCTCAATGGATGGATTACCGTTCAGCTTCCACACCTAAGTCACATAAACACGGCACTGCTAACTACCTCCGATGACGTCATAACCCCTCTGTAGAATACAAATATATGTATCTTAATCGAGCGTTCCATCGTCTACACGAAAAGGAAGCACAGGAGGAAATAGCTTTCAAAGTAGGCAGAAATGGACGCTCTAGACAGCGTTGAAATTTTTTATGTGGAGTCACATCTATAAATTCCGAATATTTTGTATATCAAATACATTTTATTATATTTATGATGCATACATACAGTTCAATTGTACGGGGCTCTCATATTTATATATGTGCCTGCATATACATGCCTCAACTTATTTCTACTGGGTGGCGCATGCATGACTCAGGAAGACGGCTATAAAAGTTATGATCTCCGGAATATAAGGTGACTAATGATGAAATTGCTTATGGTGGTGGCGGCCAAGTGAGATCGGCTGAACCAAGTTCTTTCCTCACTCGATTATTATTCGCTGATGTCTGCATGATGTCATGGTCTCAATCTTCTTACTCGAGTTACAAAAAATTATTCTGTGGGACTAACAACATATTCCAAAACAACAGTTAATAGGAGGAAATCCTGTAACACTCGGGTTATCATGGTTGTTTTACCATAATGATAACCACTCTATATCTAAACCACTGGACTATCCTTTCCATCTTCGCTGCATTACTTCCCAAGCTTTGTTATTATATTGGAATCTTGTGCATAGAAATGGATTTACTATCAGGTTTTCTTGAAGCTTGCAACTTATATATTTCTCTAAATTGGCTAAAAGTTCATTTTCATCATTCTTGAAATTGAAATTCAACCTATCATATATATTTTTAAAACTCATTTTAAAAATAGAGGAATAGAGTAAGAGACTCAATTTAAAAATAGAACAATAGAGTAAGAGAAATAAATTTAATCCTATTTTTTTTTTTAATTGGTTAAAAGTTCATTTTCATCATTTTTGAATTTGAATTAAACCAAAGTCTCTCCTTATAACTATAAAGAATAATTTTAAGTGGCATGATTTCCTTTATAAGAAATTTATTAAATCTATAAGAAGAAAGGGATTTAGATTTTATGGTTAAAAGTTCATCTTCATCATTCTTGAAATTGAAATTCAATCTATCATATATATTTCAAAAACTCAATTTAAAAATAAAGCAATAGAGTAAGAGACTCAATTTAAAAATAAAGCAATAGAGTAAGAGACTCAATTTAAAAATATAGCAATAGAATAAGAGAAGTAAATTTAATCCTAATTTTGTTTTAATTGGTTAAAAGTTCATCTTTTTTATTTGTGAATTTGAATTAAACTAAAATCTCCCCTTATAACTATAAAGGATAATTTAAAACTCAATTTAAAAATAGAGCAATAGAGTAAGAGACTCAATTTAAAAATAGAGCAATAGAGTAAGAAAAGTAAATTTGATCCTAATTTTTTTTAAATTGATTAAAAGTTCATCTTTGTCATTTGTGAATTTGAATTAAACTAAAATCTCCCCTTATAACTATAAAGGATAATTTTAAGTGGCATGATTTCCTTTTATAAGAAATTTATTAAATATATGAGAAGAAAGGGATTTAGATTTTATTGCTGGTACTTTAACATTTTTTGAAACATGATTTTCCTTATTAAAATTATATAGAAAAGAGCATGTTTTTAAACTAACATGGTTTTTAAAGGCAAAGATAAAAATTAAGGATAAAACCTAAAGATCAATTAAAATTGATATTACTATTATTGGGATCCTATGGAGGGGTACTTAAATAAAAAATACAATATTAAAAAATGTTTAATGGTTTATTTATCAAATTGCTCTTAAAATATGGGAACACAATACAATGATTCTTTTATTTAATGAATATAAAACAAAATATTCTAATACATTCTCCATAAGGAGTACTACATAATTATTTATAGCTAATTAGAAAATCCTAATCATAACCCCATGCTAACTATCTAATGAACCTTTTTTAATGGGTTCACATTACATTTACCCCATACTAACTACCATAGTAAGTATTGTTTAATAATAACAAAAATAGTGGACTTAATCCACCTTATGAATGGCTCCCTTTACATCTCTAAGGAGGATCCCTACACTCCATCCCGAAAACCATTGTCCTCAACACTTGTAGTTAGGAGGTACAACCATAAACTACACTCCCATGTACAAGAGATGACCACAAAGTTGAAATAGTCAAAGCAATTCATCCACAAATATAGGTCACATTTCCAAGTGTTCATGCTCACTCTTAACAATTAACACCTTATCTCTAGGAATGGCTAAGTATTGTGCTCCAAAGGCTCAACACAGTCATGTGGATTCAAATAAATAGACCTTTATACTTATAAAAGATCATCTATATATCTATAAAAGGTCAATTGTAAATATAGAAGGAACAATAACACTAGTGAATATGCCCACTAAAAGTTAGTAGTCATAATGACCTCTTGGCTCCCCTTAATGATGTTTATTGCGGATGGAGGAATATGGTCATCAAAATAAAACTAGTTTTCTTCTCATAAATGATAATTTCCTATATACCATTCTTCACAAGTATTCTCTAAATCATACTAACCATAATCTATATGTCATTTGTATATTCCTATTCAATTTCATCCCAAATTTCCATTCTTTCTATTGTTTTATAAATTTCCTATATTTTTTTGTATCCAATGCTCCATACAATGTCACAATATACAAACTCATTCAAGAGGGAAATTTTTCTACTTTAAATAACCATTATTTGATAAACTCTTCATAATCCATAAAAATTAAAGAAAATTATTTAAATAACCATTATTTAATAAACTCTTCATAATCCATAAAAATTAAAGAAAACATGTAAGAAAAACTTCTTCCACATAATTCATAATTTGAATATAAGATTGAATACTCCTAAAAAAAAATGTGACTGATATATCATGTAAGAGACCATGATCTAATGTAAATATGAGCATTAAGGTTTTGATGTAACAGGCCATGATCTAATGTAAGTATGAACATTAAGGTTTTGATGTAACAAATTTGAAATACCCAAAACTCCCCAAATATTGATCATAATTTCTATATTGAAAATATTTATAAAATACAATGTCCATTCTACATCCTAATTTGATACATTCTACATCCTAATTTGATAGCAATCTGATATCCAAAATATTGATCATAATTTCTATGATGAACATATTTATGAAATACAATGGCCACTCTACATCCTAATTTGATGGCAATCTGGTTGCTTTGTCAAAATATATCTAGTCTACAAGAGTCGTGATCATCATCGAAAAGACCCCTGAAGAGTTTATTTTAAATACGTTATATGTCAATTTCCTGGAATATGATTTGAATGATCTTTCTTTTTTAAGTCGGGTGTCTTTTTTAATAGAAACTTTCATTGCTTATCTTTGGGCTCCCTTTAGTTTTTAATTTCTTTCCCCGACTCTACGTTAATATCTTCAAGATTTATTATCTCTTTCTAATCTCCCACAGTAGGAAAAAGTGATCGGATGCCTATGCACAACCTATTGGAATATGAGTGGGACCTCTCCTTGAAAACTCGATCTTCCATCCAATAGGTCAAGTTCTAATTTTTTAAATATACTAAGATCAAAAAACATGGGATTTTCTTATTGTTGGAATGGTATAAAGGATATATGTCTTTTCTACTCCATAAATGTAACATGGGGTTTATACCTTGTTACCACACTACGTAGAACCTTAGTGCAAAGCACTGCATAAATGTAACTTGGGATTTATACCTTGTTACCACACTCTCTAGAACCTGAGTGCAAAGTTTTCACTATCTAAAATCTTAGTGCAAAGTCTTCACAGGGAATGAGACTAGTGGAACATCATAAGATGTTATTATTATCAATTAGGAAATGGTTTCCCTCTATTTAGTTAAGGAGTAAATCCAACACAAGGGAGACTTCCCTAGTAGCCTCCAAGAATCTTGAGGAAAAATACTATCAAGTCTAGGGTATCTTGGTTAACTACTCAATCTATCACCAATAAAATAATATGGGCAAGGTAAGGAATAGGTGGTGAGCAATTTTTTTTTCCAAATTTGAAGAGATGAGGATCTAGGTCAATCTAGGAGGTTTTTCCAAGTCAAATTAAGGTTAGGAATAAAATAGGCCCTTTAACAAGTAATATACCAATGAAACAAGAGTGGTAAGACATGAATTAAATTAGGGTTTTATTCATAAAAAAAAATCACAAAACCCTAGAGGTGCATCCTTAATGGTTTTAATAGTAAATCAATAATGTATTTTATGGTTTTAAATTCTTATTAAGTCAACAATCGGCATAAAAATTCAGAATGTCTAGGTTATTCATGGTTGGAAATGAAAATTTACTCTTACAAAACCTTAATCAACCCCTAAAATGGTAAAAAATAGTAGAATTTACAAATTAATGATTCGGAGGTGACTAGTGCCTATTTTTTTTGGGAATATGGGGTCAATTAAGGATTCAATGGAGTGTGAAGGAACACATGCATGCAGGAACATGTGCACGTTCTTAGAAATGCACACACAATCTTAATCCTACAACCTCAGTTCTCACCAAACTGCCACACACACCAACTTGGATATTTTAGGAAGGCACTTGTGTTCTTGAGCAACAAAGGGAACGTGCTCAGTAATGCATGCATGTTGCTAAGAGACATGCTCTCAGGAACATGTGCACATTCTCGAGTAGTGCACATGCTCAAGAATGTGAACATGTTCTTGAGAAGTGTACATGCTTTGGAATGTGCATGTATTGAGAGACAGAGAGAGACAGGAATATAGAGGGAAGGATGGAAATATGGGTAGAGAGAGAGAGGTAAGGTGGGAGGGAGAGATAAAATGATATAGGGAGAGAAAGGGAAGACGAGAGAGAGGGATCAAGAGAGAGTGAGAGTAAGATTGAGATATAGGGAGAGGGAGTGGTAGAAGAAGGAGAGAGAGAGAGAGAGAGAGAGAGAGGCCTAAGAGGGAGGAAGGTGTAGATATGCA
>CBVK0100315160.1:0-16880 GCA_900067695.1 Picea abies
ATGTCGTGTATAACTTTTTGTTCCTGTCTTTCCAAATTCATCATGATGAACACTTTCAAGTATCTTTATGAGCCACTTTGGACCTTTCTATGATGGTCCAGGTTGCTCCAATGATTGAGATGGTGTTAGATGGTTATGCTTCTTCTCTTTGATGGTTGAAAGTGATGGTGAAATGGGGCCAAAATCTTAATGGGAATTTCAGCAGTACTTCATCACTTTCATGTGATGGATATGGAAAATGGACATGATCTCTTTATTTTATAGGCAAAATAGTAGTTATCATTGATAGGGTCAAAATAATTAAATATAATATTTGACCAAATAAATTCTAACCATTACTTGTTTATTTTACATTTTTCAAATAAAAAAAAAAGAGGGAAAAAGTCATAAGAGTGTTTTTTACTTTAATTAAATGGAAATAACATTAGGAAAAGTGTTTTCCTAATTTATTTAAGAGGATGATGATGTGAAAGTGGGTATCGACATGGAACACATGTGCTATGGATGGTGTATTTCAGTAAGCTAGGAAATATAGGGTACGTGAGCAATTTTTTGGTGATAACATATGCCCCCTAATGTATGAGGTTAGGAGCACATTATATGGCCAAAATACATAATAGTTTTCCTTCACTAGGAAATGGGTCAACCAATGATGGAGAAACAAGAGGATGGGAAAGAAGAGACCAACTGCTAAAGAAGCCGCATAAAATCACCTATCAACAAGAGGGTCACTGGGTAGTGAGGTACATAATCTCAATGGGATGAGGTAGTCATACCCATACTCGTCGAGGTAACTCATGATATCAATAGTGAGACAATTAAGAAGTCTCAAATACAACATGTTGTTGCAAAATCATGGATAGACTATACAATCAGTCCCTCATATACATACATACATACATACATATATATATATAATATATATATATATATATATATATATATATATATATATATATGAGAATATCTAAATTACATCCCAATTGTGGTTGATATAAGTACATAGGAACTGATGCCGCCATGTTGAAGGAAGGGGGTGGAAGCAACTTGAAAAGCCTTGTTAAACAATAATGGGGATCCAGAAATCTGTCATGATCTCATTGAAGGAAATCTCAACCTGAGGGCTCTGAGAATGGTGGAACGGAGCCAATCAAATCTAAGGAACTACATCTGAGATTGGATAATATATATATGTACGAATCTCAATGGTGTGATAATGAGTTGAAGTTGAGCACGTGAGATCCTACCAAGTCTAAGAGCAATGATGACTCTCTCATCTTGGTCCAAGGTAACTCATCAAGAGAGTGGATAGGTACTAGGTTACATAGGACTAACCCCTAAAATAGAAGTGTTGATGTCAATAGGGGAAAGTCCACCGATGCCTAAGGATGAAGGAGTATTTGTAGGCCTGGTATCCAAAGAACAACATCTAAATTCATAGCTATGGAAGTAATTGTTGAAGTCAAAACATGTGGGGGACTACCTGAAGGGAAACCCCCTCTTGAGGTATGAAAAATCTCACACATGTTTGGGATGATGGCATAGGTAACTGAAGCACTAAATTGTCAAGTATACAAGTCTCAAACATGTGACGAGAAGCTATATTAGAGCACTTAAGAAACAACCAAGGCACCAATGGTACCGATGAAGCCAAAAGAGACAATCCTTTAAGCCTAACCCCTAGAATACAAGTGTTGAAGTCGATAGGGGGAGGCCCGTGGGAACCAAGGAAAAGGAAACTCCTTGGGACCAACACGAGGTAACAATCATATTGTAATGGACATATACTAACACCGAGGATTGATGGAAGGCAAAGAGAGATGGATTCAATACTTCCCTTATTCATAGCATAAATGCAGGGCTGACCTGGCAGCGACTGAAGACATTCCGAATGGAATGGTGGATGACTGGGCATAATGCTAGTCAAGAACATCGGTGGGATAGTTGGAGTTTGATAGTTGGGAAATATGTGATGGGTATGACTCATGGAGGTGTTGAAAAACTACAACATGACACACTGTGGAATTGAAGAGACTCCATGGGACACAAGAGTGACTCATCTCTAATTCTTTGAACAAGGGAAACATATGAATGTTTCCATAGTACAAATAGAGTAAACGGGAAGTACAAGGTCTCCCTAATAATGCCAAAGGGGTTGGTGGGGGGAACAAACAAGATTTGTAATATCCAAAAGGAGGATAGAACAAATCAAACTGGTTTGGCTAGATATACTATCCAAGTGGAATCTTGGTGGGGGGTACAACTGGAAAAAAAAAGAAATTCTCCCAATAATTCCAATGGGTTTAGTCAGGATAAGTAGAGAAGAGTTGTAATATCTCAGAGGAGGATAAAAGAAAAGAGAACAAGGCCCAATTGGAATCCTAGTGGGGGAAACCAATCGGTAATGACATAACCCTCTTAAGAGTGTCAATGGGGCTAGTTAGGATGAGTAATGAGAATGTCCCAGCTAGGGGTGTGAGTGGTATGTAATAAGCATGCCCCCAACAAGGGTACAAACACATGGGAACTATGGATGATAACTAAACGATGAAGCAGAGGGTTCATGATAAGTGAAAATCCAACAAATACCAACCAACAAGTGGGTGTCCAAAAGGGATGGTTGTCAACATGATGAGAAGGACTATATGTGGCTCAACTCTGGTATGGATGCTAACTAGACTCCCATTCCATAAGGGGGGAAAACAAAACGGGAACTAAAATGCAATGGGGGTCATTATTCTAGGGTGCCCATGGGAGATAGGTTCTATCATCAAGTATATGGAAAATGCATAAGATGGAGGGTTCATCCATCTACCCAAGTGAGGGTAGTCCTACATGCAATTTTTGGGAAAGATTGGAAAATGCAATGAGAAGAATGGTAGCAAACTATGTTAAATGATGAGGAAATCAAGGCTTGATACAAACCCATATGCATGAATAAAAGTGGTTATCCATGGGGAAACCTTGCTCAATATCAAACAACAACAAAATAAAAATGGTGCTTAAGTGGTGTGACATGTTGAAGAATAATTCAATGGAAAATTATGGGCTTTGAATCTTCATAGATAAATGGCTTCTTGGTGAAGTATCAAAGCAACAAATTCTAAGACTAGTTGTTAGAATAGATTGTCCATCGAATGAGAGGACAGTCTGCCCAACCTAGGCTATTGGGGCCTAGGTATAGAGTGGATAGTGGTCAACTCTAAAATTTGGCTAGAGGGGCCATCATGCCCCCAAGCACGAGATCCCCCCCCCCCCCCCCCCCCTCCCACCAAATGGTGATGGGGGGAAATGATCAAATATCGGTAGGTGGGGATGATTCCCCTTGCTATGTGTATATGTGGGTATAATACCTCCTACCCCCTGCCTCCTGCCATGGGAATGAGAAACATGGTTCACATACATTACATCCAAATAGGTGGATAGAAGACTAGTGGACAAAGGTGGCACCAATGTTGAGACTGGAGATACATGAGACATGCTAGGGGTGCTCTGATGTATGCCCGTAGAGAAGGGGATGTTCTCAAACAACTTCGATCCCATGGAAGGTGATATGTAGATAATTTGCATGGACTCCTCACTGGTATGCACATCAGGGGGACCAATTTCAATGGTGGGATGAGAATTGGTCAAGGAAGATGGATCCCGGGTGAAGGAAGAGTCATCGATCATCGAGGTTGAATCTTCCAAGTGAATAGAATCCCAATTTCAATGGTGGGATGAGAATTGGTCAAGGAAGATGGATCCCGGGTGAAGGAAGAGTCATCGATCATCGAGGTTGAATCTTCCAAGTGAATAGAATCAAACTAACGCAAGATCTCAAGAGCATCCAGATACGAGGGCATACAAGGACAACGATGAGAATAATGGCCATAAGTATCACACAAAGCACAAGGGTGATTGGTGAGAAAGGAATTGATACAGGTGATCAAAATGGAAATTAATGGCCACTCACCCATTCGACTGGCTCAAAACATAGTTTTTATCTTGGCAGATTTCTATGGCTTTTTTCGGTTCTTGAACTTCTAGGGTCGTTTTGAGGCCCTAAATGATGTTTTTTTGGGGAGACAGTGCCTAATAAAGAGTTGAAGGCATGTATTGGGCTGTTCAGAATGTGTAATTCTTGGCTAGACCCTTTCAAAAAGCTACCGAGCACCCCAAATAGAGATTGTATGCAAAATTTACGCCCCCGTGAATTTGACGTATCAACTAACCACATCGAGGCCCACAAACCTTTTGGCATTTCATATCAACTAACCACATCGAGGCCCACAAACCTTTTGGCATTTCATCTTCTTGGGTCAGGGTTTTGGATGTTTGGTGTTTTCTCATTTATGATTTATTTTAAAATTCCTTTTGGCCTCATTGTAATCACTTCTAGTGAATGCGCATAGCTGTCTCATCTCTTCTCAAAGATAAGTTTCCACCATTCTAGCGAGTCCATTTCACTCTACATTTTTACTGTTTCTCCATATTTTATTCATTAATAAAAATTGAGTATTATTGTATCTCTATGTTATTATCATATTTATGTGTTTCGTTTTTTTCCCTCATAAATATGGATCAATAGGTGGGCAAGAACTCAAGAAGACATACTTCCACAGTGGGGATGGAAGGGTCAATTTCTAAGTCATCGGCATTGTAAAGCTCTTTCAATTCTTGGAGTCTTGGACAATTGAAGATAGCATGGCCAATGATATTACATATCGTGCATGGTGGTATGGGCCTAGATGCAGTGTTCTAGTGGCCATGGCTTGTTTGGGAGTGTTTGATCTCCCTTTGACTTTGACCTTGCCCCCCTTGTCAACTCCTTGCCTTTCGATGTTGGTGGGGTTGGAGGTTATATAGGTCTAGATGGGGCCTATGAAGGTTGAGGATAGGCCTGTATAGGTTGAGGTGAGGGTTGTGTAGATGTTTGAGGAACACTAGTGTGCATAGGGGTCAAAGTCAAATCTAATTTTATAGGGGGGTCAACGTACTAGACTAGAATCCCAAGGATGAGATTAAGCAAGTTCAATGTTGCCATGAGCGTGGTGCTATCTATTCCTCGAGGAGGAAATATAAAAGGTACTTGACTAAAGGGATAGTGAGGATGCACTTGTATATGTGGTTGTCGATGTGCTCCAGGTGGTGGCATGGGATGAGTCGGACTCGGAGATACATTGGAAGACTGTGATTGTGGGCTCGCTAGTTTATGGACCATTGGTTTATGATCGAATGACGCCATACAAACATTGGATGTACTAGGTTGGGTGACTATAGGAGGAGGTCTAGAGTCCAAGAAGAAAGTCTGGTAGTTTCCATTACCAAAAGAGTGGGGGATCGGGGTAGGAATAGAAGGAGGGGGAATAGAAGTAGACACCAACCCATGGGATAGGAAAGGGCTCTGTAGCATAGTTGGTTGTGATGAGGATGAAGGGAAAGGTTGGGCATGGGATCTTTGAGCAGCCTCAGTGCATTCCTAAGCTCAATGCATGACAGGTAGGAGCAGACACTCATGAGTGTAATGTCCATAGGCACCAAAACATACACCAGGTTTATTGGTGTGAAGGGATGATTTCTTTCCCTACTTGGGCAATGGGTTGGTTCCTTGGCTTGGGTTGGGGTTAGGCCGGTTTCCCCTATAATTCGGGGAGGGATTCTAACTTCTTTGGGGCCCTTGGTTATGGTTATTTTGCTTCCCTTTCCATTTATTGTTATTTTTATTTTGGTTTGGGGGAAGGGGAGTATTTTGTTGTGAATACACTTGACCTAGAGGAGGGAGTGTAGGAAGACTAGCATGGGGAGGGGGCATAATTGTGTGTGGAGTAGAAGTAGTTAGTGATGGACTAGGAAAAAGGTAGTATGGGTTGATGGAAATACCATAAGAGGGGTTTCCACAAGGGGTACCTTGACCATGGTGATGGAGATGGACATGAGGTGCAGTGTAGGATGTGCTAGTGCTCATCTAAGACGAAGCACAAGACATGTCCTAAGGTGGGGCCAGGTATCTGTTAAGAATGGAGGACCCACCAAAAGGAGGAGTATATCCACTAGATATGGGTGGGAGGGGTGGACATGATTGGGATATTGAGTCGATTAAACTATCAGTTGCATGGGATGTCCTTGGAGTGGTTGAGTCACTTGATCGAGGGCGGGGGGCATCAGGAAGGATCGTGTAAAGGTATTGAGACTGGGCATAGATCAAGTCATATTGTTGGTCTTTTTGGATAACCTCTTCCTCATTCTAGTTGAATGTCACATAAACATCCTTGGCGATAGGAGGATGGAGGGACTTTAGGAAAAAATTCTTTAGGAAGATATCATTAAGCTTGGCCTTGCACGAGCCACACCTTCTATGCCACTCATGGATATGGTTTGAGATATGAGTGGCAATGGTTTGGCGATAGGAGGTAAGGATCTATATCCCTAGGTCGTGACAGAAAAGTAATTGGAACAAGGTGAGGAACACCTTGGCAATGGACTCGAAGGTATGGTGAGTGTTCCTAGGTTAGTCAATGTACCACTTGGTAGTGACACCCATCAAGGTTCTCTGGAAAATCCCAAGTCTAATAGAGTCCTCTGTGATAGAGTTGGAAGAACACCATAGGTGGAAAGACATCATATGGTTGGATGGGTCTCTCTTAACTTACCCTCAAACTTGGGGATGTCAGAGCGAAACTTGCTAGGCATGGGAGGCCAATTGAGGTCATGGTGGATAGGGTCATTGATCAACTCACTAAGGTCTGTGTTACTCAATCCGACCATGAAAGGAAAGGAGGTTTGGGTAGTTCTGACGATGGGGGAACTAGGAGGAGATGGTCTCGGTGAAGGAGGTAAAGGATTGGAACTGGTTTCACCAGTACCTCTCAATAGGGATGGGGCTTCCAACTCAGATGAGCTGGAACTTGAGGAAAGGTTGGGGTGGGGAGCCTTACTTTGTCGGGTGGGGACGAGAGCACACCTGATAGGAAAATCGGGTTGAAGGCCTTTTAGCCTACAAGACTATCTCTTTGAAGGATCAGTGGTGTCCAAAGGCAGGTTTTACTTTGAGTTTTGGCTTAAGTGATTTGTTTTTAGTTTGCTTTGAAGTGTTGATGTGCTTTTGAAATTTGATAAATGTTGAAATTGAATTGTTGAATTAAAAGCAAATGCTGAAAATGAACAACTTTGAAATGAAAGTGCTTGAAATAAACTCCTACTTATGCACACAACCTAATAAAAAATACTAAGGGTTGACTTTTCCTTTTGAAAACTAAAAAAGTGTTGCATGCAAAATAAAAAATCTAAACTAGCAAACTTTTCTTCAAACAATGTAGCTAGATCTGCAATGGGAAGCACTATTGGAAAGCAAAAGGAGAGGGTCTTAAATGGACTTTTCTTTTACTAAGGGTTTTGTTATGCAAATGCAAGCTAATTAAAGTTCTGTAACAACAATAATATGATAGGCAATGGTTGTAGCAAACAATAATAAACTAGATGCAATGGAACCAAGTTCAAAGTCCTACCATATATGCTCTTTTTTGTATTTTTGGATGCACTGAAATGATATGCAAATAAAAGAAAGAAACTAAGGGTATTAAGAGGCCCTAATCAACACTTGTAGCAAGCTAATTACGTACATAAAACATAGCCAAATAAAAAGTGACCAATGCGGAAAAATACCTGGAAAATGTGTTGGCCTGTGGTGGAAAATGACCCAAAATTTGCATTGGTCTATAGCGGAAAATGACCCAAAATTTGTGTTGGCCTATGGCGGAAAATGGTCCAAAATTTGCGTTGTCCAGTGGCGGAAAATGGTAAAAAATCTGCATTGGATAGTGGCAGACAATGACCCAAAAAGTGTGTTGGCTAGTGGCAAAAAAATGGGCCAAAAAGTGTGTTGGCCAGTGTCGGAAGAGGGCCAAAAAGTGTGTTGTCCAGTGGTATAAAAAGGGACAAAAAGTGCATTGGGTCTAGTGACTGGATCTGAAGTTGTGGCTCCAATTCCTAAGGGTTTCTGAGTGGTTTTCCAGTAGCTATAACATGCACATATGAATAATAAGCTATAGGATGATAAAAACCCTTGAAAAACTAAAAAAACCCAATAAAAAATGGAAGAAAAAAAACCATTTACCATACACCCACAACTAAGTATCATGAGATTAGCTCAGATCCCTAGTGGAGTCGCCATTCTGTTGGTGTGTTTTTGTAGCAAGGGTGAGCACATCCAAAAATGTTGTGGTTGTGACAAACCTACATACAAAAGAGGGTTAGAAAACAAGAAACCCTAGTTTTCTAAGAAGCAAATGTCTCTAGATCTATGCTATTCAATGAGAGTAAAATATGCGAAACAAAAAAAGAAAAGAAAAAAGACATGAACAACAATAGATGTAAATAATCAATTTAATATCATACCCAATAACCAGAGTGAACACAAATACACTCGTGGAGACAAACCTATGAAGGTCGGAATCCACTGGTAGCCTCTCCATGGGAGGGTTCTTCTTCTTTCCCAAGTGTGTGGTAGATGGCTATGCTTCTTCTCTTTGATGGGCGAAAGTGATGGTGAAATGGGGCCAAAAGGTCAATGTGAAGTTAGCAGTTCTTCGTTACTTTCATGTGATGGATATGGAAAATGGATGGGATCTCTTTATTTTATAAGCAAAATAGTGGCTATCTTTGATAGGGTCAAAATAATAAAATATATTATTTGACCAAATCAATTATAACCGTTACTTGATTATTTTACCTTTTTTCAAATAAAATAAAGAGGGAAAATGTAATAAGAGTGTTTTTTACTTTAGTTAAACATAAACAACATAAGGAAAACTATTTTCCTAAGTTATTTAAGGGGAAAATGATGTGAAAGTGACCGTGGACATGGAATACATGTGCTATGGATGGTGTATTTCAGTAAGCTAGGCAATATAGGCTAGGTGAGCAATTTTTTGGTGATAACACTAATACGAGATTGTGCTTCATTTTCAATCCATACATGAAAAATTTTAAATGCTTCAAAAGATTGAGACTTATGTTGTAATAAATAAACCCAATACATCCCGGTGTAGTCATCAATAAAGTCATGATATATTTATTACCAAAAGCAATTGGAACATGCATGTGGACACACAAATCATAGTGTATCAATTCTAGCTTTTGACATGTTCTTGAAGTGGAATCATAAAAATTTTGCTTGTTGTATTTCCAAAGGATACAAGACTCACATTGGTTCAAGTTCCTTGGAATGGTAAGAAAACCAGAAACACCATTTTTCTTCAGTATATGAACCCTATCATAGTTGGTGTGCCCAAATCTATCATGCCACAATAAACTGGAAGACAATGCAACTTCATCATAGTGAGAAAGGTATACAAAATTATGTGCCTGTGCAGATGTCCCTTTCATCTTCAACAATTTATCATCCCCCCATCCTATCATGATGACCATGTTATCAGAAGACTTCCTTATTTCAACTTTTCCATCAAACATGTGAATGAAATGGCCTTGTTGTCGAATGTGCACAAGAGACAACAAGTTCCTCTGCAACTTAGGAAGATAAAGAAGATCATGCAAAAGAAAATTTGGGAATCCAAGCAATTTGAGCCTGATGCTGCCAATTCCTGTAAGTTTGAAACTGGATCTATCTACAAAGTACAATGCACCCTCAACATTGTCATTCAGTTCTTCAAAAAAATTATATGTAATGTCACGTGGCAAGTAGCACCAATGTTAAGCAACCACGCATCGCTCCAAGAATCAAATGAAGCTTTGAACAAATCTTCATTTATGGCAATATTGCAGTGAGCAACAACAAAATGAGCATATTCAAGAGTTTTACCTTTGTCTTCCTTTTGTTCTTTCTTGTCTTTGATCTTCTCGCAGGAGATTCTACATGTCTTTGCTTCATGTCTATTCTTACCACAATGAATATAACAAAAATCAGACCTCTCACCTTGATTGTGCCTACCCCCCTATCTATGAAAATTCTTCTTTTTGTGTCATCCCTTATTAAATTCTCCTCTAGAAGAATCATGCGATTGATTCTTCCCTTTTTGAGCAAGGCACACAGTGTTTCTAGTGGGTTGAGTTGTCTTCTTCGCAAAATCCTTCTCACGTTATGTAGTTTTCTCCACCAAATAGTCAAAATTGAGGGACTTTCATTGTCCACAAGCTTGAAGTGATTCAAAATAGTGAGAATATGTGGGGTAGAGGGCCTTGATGAAGGTTGTGAGAGCAATGTCTATCTTCACACTAGTAGCACCAATGTCATGCATGATGGCTTTAATTTTGGAAGCTAAAGCAATGGGATCATTATCCTTCATTTTAACGTTGAAGAGCTTCATCGACAATTATATTATCTCTAGTTCTAAATGTTAATCATACATATCTTTCAACTTCTTCAAATAACTCCAAGAATATTTGATAAACCTAATATGACGACTCATCTCTTCACTTACAGAAGCAGAGATCAATAAATAAGTTTTCTTGTCTTTATTCATCCATATGTCAAGCTCTTTATCTACTATCAGTTTGGTAGGTTTGGTATCGTCATTGCAAATGTCATACCAAAGGTCATTAAAGATCAAGGTATGCTCAATCTTCCTTGACCATTATGGATAGTTCCATTTCCCACTGAGCACCACACCAACAATGGAAACAAGAGAACGCATTTTTGCCACTAGCCGCTCCTAAGAATCCAACTTCTTTTACCACAATCTTTGAGCGTTGGAGGTCTTCTATGCATTGAGATTAAATTGGGCTATTTGAATGTCACTAGAAGACATGTTATTTGATATCATTTTATTTATATTGTATTAATACTTAGAGAACGCAAAACATTAAATCCAAACCCAAAGCAGGGTGAGTCAATTCTTCATGAGGACCAACTATGGTGTCTATATGTTTCAAGTCTCATCTCATTAATTTGGACGATCCACTCCCTCTGAAACATTAGATGTGCTACCATTTGTTTTATGATCTACTCTCCTCGATAGATTAACAAATCTGCTTCTGTCAACATATAGATCAACAAGAAAGCAACACTAGCCATTTTCATATTGTTCATTACTTATTTCGCTACATACATATATATAGAGATCATTGAGTTGGGAAGAGCGGAACTCAACGAAGTGTGCAAAGAAAATAATATAAAAAAAATACAACTCGGACAATAGATGTATACAACTCAGAAAATATAACTGGTATGATCGCTCATTCAACCAAAGGACTATGATTTGTTTTTAAACAGGAGACACCAACCTTTATCACTCCAACAAATGTGACTACCTTCACATAGAATCGTGTGATTTCCTTCTATCTAAAGTATGAAAAATATTGCAATAGAACTTATCCTTTCCAACATAAAACAAGATGCTCTCGACTATATCTGGAAGGTTGCGTGTGAGAGAGAAGAATCTATTTGTCTTCCAACTACATTTCAATAGCTCCATGGCATTCATTCTTGAAGTGCCTCTACAATTTTGGCGATTACCTAGCTGCATTTGACTATCACCAAGGGTGAAGCATTCATTCTAAAATGGTCAGCCACATAATAATTAAAAAACGCCAAGGGAGAGAGAAAAAATGCCCAATGGACCAAGAACGTATGCCAGAGAAAGCCAATTGTCTTCTTTCCAACGACTAACACATCATATTAGGGTTTCCTATACGTGTGGAGGTGTTTTAGGGTTTCATAGGCACAGATTGGAAGGCAAATTGCAGAGGAAGAGGGGTGGATGAATAAATTATGCACTTAGATTGCATAATAGGAGGACAAAGATGCTCCAAAGATCATGGAGTTATCTAAAAAAGACACCAAGCTCTGATACCACTGACATGTTGGGGATTGAATAACTCCACGCAATAAAATTTTGTATTAAAGAAAACCAATTATATATAAAAACAAATGACCTTTGGTTTCATCTTTCCACGTGTCTCACTTTTGTTCATATTCACCTAGATGGCTCTTTATTTCTCCTAGATTAACTATTTACAATAATACTTACAATACCATGTAATCCCAAGGATTATGTATCTGACAATAGTAAGCTTAATGGTCATATTGATCTCTTGCGGCACGGTGAACCTCCCAATCCCAAGTTTGAAGTATGAACCATGTCAACATCCCTTTAGCAAGTCGATTAGAGCTAGTCGACTTTACTTCAACTAGGAATACTCACAATGTTTTCTTCCCCTATGGATTTTGTTCTAATGCAATAAATTGAAGGGTCCCAAATAACAACCAATTGATGGATAAAGCACCCAATAAGGCTACATATGGCTCGTGGTTAGCATCAAACACCCCAACAAATAAGAAATCGACCAAGTAAGAGCTAAATCGATCCATGCAAGAGCTAAATCAACCTAGATAAGAAGGAATTTGACTTAGGAAGAAGGAATTTGACTCAAGAAGAAGAAATTCGACTTAGGAACAAGAAATTGCAGCATGGAGGAGTGAGAAATTTTCCCAACAACCATAATTAAATTGAATTCATTCACAAAATTAGAAACATTGGCCAACAACCATGGAATCCTCACCATCGATTTTCGTTGGCTCTTATATGGATGGCTTGAGATATTTGTTGGTTGTGGCATTCACAATATGTAATGATCCCAAGCCATTATGCAAGGATCATCACTGTTTTGTAAATCTCTGCCCTGTGATGATGTCCCAAAGTGGGGACATTACACAATACTTTGAGGAAAATGACATGGGCAACATTTGTTTGGTTAGTGAATAGAGAAATGAAATGCATTAAGGGAGTTGTAGCCTGTGGTTCACAACTCAAACTCACACCATTTTAAGTGCCAATTCTTAGCACCATCTGGCAATCCTTTGGCAATGTAGTCAAGCTATGGGAAAATGCTGACACACCTTTAATACAAAGGAACACCAAATAACTCACACCATTAAAATAAGCTTTGGTAGCAATTGAATACAAAACAACTTCTATAAAAAAAACTCTCACACAACAATTAATACAAAATGAGTCACCAATAACTCAAGCACAACAATTAACACATCCATGAGATAATTTCATCACACAAATGCATAGTATTTACCCTAGAAACCTAAATGGGAAAATCAACTTTGAATGGGTGCTCAATCTATTTCAACAATCTTTGGTTACAATGCTTTCATGGCTCTCTATCCATCATCCTCTCCCCGGCCCAAAAAAACCCATTGAGAATGAAAGTGAAGGAATAAATAAAGAGAGTTGGGGTGATGGGAAGGCCAATATGCATGACCCTTCATTTCTCATTCCTCACTCTTTTCTCTCCCTTATTATTTTTTTTTTCATTTAATTCTCTATTTTCTTCTTTTGTCTTATTCACTTTTTACATTTGCATTGTTTTCCATGGTTTGTCTAACCTTCATAAATTGTTGAATTGGCTTACAGATACTAATTTTTACAACCATTCGAGAGTTCGGACCCATTTTGGATTACTAAAGAAGAGACATTTCTCTAGGTCTAGGTTAGATGTTTGGGATTGTAGTATGATGACTAATTAATGATGACAATGCATCCCTCATGTGGAAACAACATCATACAATAGAGGGGAGTCACCACAACTTTCATGCCATACAAATAGGTGTGGCCAAGGAGCAAGTTAAAATCAATAGGGGCAATCACAACTACTATGTTGACTAGAACAATCTTATTGCTTAACTGAATTGGGAGTTTAGGCACAATTCCTACTAGGTCACAAACTCTACCATCGAAGGCCCACAATTTACTCTATGCATTCCAAGAGAGGGCCTTATAATCATATTTTGTATTGGAGCCTCTTTTTTCTTTCCACTTTATTGAATTCAAAGTCATTATTGACTTAGGTGAAAATTGTTTAACTCCTTACTCCATGGATACCCCTTACATTTGTCCTTAGAGGCATTCTCTCCAAACTACTTTGGGGAGAAAGTCGGAAGGTAATTTGAAGAAGAGTAGCTCCATGTCTCGTGACGAAAATAAAGAACAAAATGAGATGGAAGGTTGAATGTTCCTATCTATCATATGATCAGATGACATGTTGTATGATGATAGAGCCAAACACCAAATTTGCTAATTTATTTGCTTTCATATCAAGGTTGCTAGTATTATACATGAACTCCATGCACTCAAATTTGCTCTTCAAGCATACGAGAAGATTGACCATTCAATCATGTAATAATGATTTGATTCTTACATTGTTATTCATTATCTAAATAATAATGGTTGAATACCCCAGGTGATACAATACAACCCATTGATATCATTTCCCTACCCAATTGCAATCCTTTTAGCAATGTACACACTTTAACTTAGTTCTAAGAGGCCACTCCAAGGTCCTATCTGTAAGAAAAACATTTCTCTTACCAAATCTCAAATGAACTTACAATTCTTTATTTGGTAAAATGGGTACTTTGTTGCTGACATGGATTTGGTCATTTGGTTAAGAAAACATGTTCATAGATAAAAGGTTTTGATTTCCTACCCTTTTTCATGTTCCTACACTGTATCACGCTATGCTATTACTATTTGAATAAAAAAAAATTACATTGTATCACGCTATACTATTACTATTTGAATAAAAACAAAATTATGACATGGGTAGCTTGATTGATTGGTCTTTGGGTAAAGAAACATATTCACATGTAAAAAGTTGAGTTCCACCCTTTCCCATCACAAAAACATTGCATAAGATGCTAATATGATCTTTTGGTTAAGAAAATATTTTAAAAATTAAAAAATATTAAAAAAAAAACCTATGTCATTTATACCCGGTCAAGAACTCTCGTCTTTTAGTAAACGATGCAGGTCCACATATATGTAGAGGGGTTTCGAGTTCCTCCTTACCAACCCATGACAAGTGACCATGTACCGCCACACTAAACAAAACACCTTAAATCAAAATCCCGCTTTATTCCTACAACCATCCCGTCGAGTTAGGTCTACCCATTCTCGTCAAAGATACTGATTTGATAAATAATCCAAAGAAATATAAAGATAAAAGAAATTTATTTATTGAAACTACGAATTCAACCTTGCCTACGTCAGTATGAAACGCTTGCATACATAAATACTTGAGGAGATGAATGTCACGCTGAGAATGTTTTGGATGACAGAGCATATTTGAAGTTTCCTTCAACATTCATAACATGACAGCAATGCGGGCGAGCGAGGCAAAGGCATTGCTGGGGTTCGGTTCAGATGCTTTTCCTACTCAATCCGAGGTATGCCTGCGTTGCCTTCAATTGAATTTTTTTTTTTTTTTATCTGTTTTTCATCCCGCAAATTTGGGAATTCCATGATGCTTCGTAACAAATTTAACGAGAAAAAAACTACCATGTTATTGCATGATCCGAAGCATTCAGTGATGGCGTCCCCATTTTCTGTGATTAATTGGAAATCTATATGGATTCTTGTTTTGATAATGGCATCATTTTCTCATTTCTGGAAGGGATTGTGAATATAGACAAGTAGGTGGCATGGATTGCCTGAAATTTTTGCAATCTGCTGTGATTTTAGGGAAATTTGGGTTATCGATTAAATCTATTTCCTTGCCTCATTTGTGCTTCACTAGTTATCAAGAAATTCGACATTTTTAACCAGACTCTGGGCTCAAATGTAATTCCATGATTATTAGGCATTTGTGTTCTATCTGTGGCCTGAGAGGCCACACCTGCTGCTTATGAATTTTTAATCATTATGATTTTCGGTCATAATAATTCTGTAGTCCGGGGCGCACTTTGAAACACTCTCTGAAACACTCTCCCAAAAAGGATCTAACAAAGCTGCTTGAAAGGGTTGGGGAAGGGACGGGTGGGGGGAGGATAGGGCAATTTGGGTTATCGATTAAATCTATTTCCTTGGCTTATTTGTGCTTCACTGGTTATCAAGAAATTCGAGTTTTTAAACCAGACTCTGGGCTCAAATGTAATTCCATGATTTGTGTTCTCTCTGTCGCCTGAGAGGCCACGCCTGCTGCTTATGAATTTTTAATCATGATTGTCTAGCTGTTTATGATTTTCGGTCATAATAATTCTGTAGTCCGGGGCGCACTTTGAAACACTCTCTGAATCACTCTCCCAAAAAGGATCTAACAAAGCTGCTTGAAAGGGTTGGGGAAGGGACGGGTAGGGGGAGGATAGGGACAATAAACATCCATTCGTCTGCCTACACTTGGGGATGGGGACCGTTGGGGGCAGGACAGGAACAGTAAACATCCATTTGTCTGCCTATACATGTCTTGAA
Organism: Picea abies; assembly: GCA_900067695.1. NCBI lineage: Eukaryota > Viridiplantae > Streptophyta > Pinopsida > Pinales > Pinaceae > Picea > Picea abies. Next base: position 16,194 of record CBVK0100315160.1, read on the forward strand.
GAGAGGGCAGGTCCTGCCCATACAGGTGCCAGTCGCCTCTACAATAGGGTTTATAAAAAATGATAAAGTATCCTATTCATTTAAAGTTTTAGAACCAATTTGGCTTGTTCGACCTGTGTTAAGCCCCTTTGATGATGGGACCAATTTGGTTTGTTGGACATGTGTTAAGCCCCTTTGATGATGGAGGGAAACCAACTCTGGGAGGTCAAACACCTTCCCTCGCGCACACACACAAGTGCTCTACACCCACCATGGTTTGGCCGTGGGCTGTTTGCATGTTGGCACTCCATCCCAACCACTAAGCCACAGCTTGACAAATATAAACATTAAAGTGTAGTTTATACCATCATTGTAAGGACAACAATTTTAATCCAGAAGAATGCCCATGAAATGCCTTTCACAGTTCTTGGCCCTTGATCTGCTTGCTGAAACAATGACAGCATACACTTTGTCATTGTGTTACTAGTCCCCCAACAGACCTTAGTTGATGCTTATGTTAGCAAGCCCCAAAGACATTCTCAGGGTTCTCAACGTAGGGTTGGGGTTAAGTGTGTTCGTGCGTGTTTCTCTCTCTCTATATATGTTAAATTTGGCAGCATCTATAGTCATTCTCCAATGAGAGGCCATATGGGCCACCCTGAGGCTAGCTAGGGAGATTTGGAGAATCAACCAGTCTTATGAGGTATT
>CBVK0100315164.1:0-14492 GCA_900067695.1 Picea abies
GGTTTTGATTTGGTGGCCCTGCCATTGCAGCACCATTAAACCTAACCCTCCCGTCCTTAGGTTTAAGTCCTTCCAAGCCATTAGCCTTTTCTCCATTTGACTCCATTAACCCAAGGCACTAGTCTAAGAACAAAACGTTGAGGTTTATGTGCTAAAACAACTCTTTCAAACTCTTTAAATTTGAAACCCTAACTAACCCTAGCGTCTAGACTAACCCTAATTGATGATGACGTCTTGCTTTATTTAGACTTGTGTTTGGACTAAAAGTTGCGGCTGACTCATCCCTTTGTAGCCATAGAGGAATTAAGCAATTTCATTGGTTAATTTAGCAAAACGTCCACCTCTTTGACTAGCTAACCAAACCCTAACCAGCAACAATATAGGTGATGTCATACTTGTTAAAACCCTTGTTTGGCCTTAAAACGTTTTGACATTGTCACCCTCTATTTGATAGACTTTGAGTTGTTGATTGCATTCATAAGCTTGTTTGACAAAACGTTCTTCTCATTGTCTTTAATTTTGACCTAATACTAGGGCTAACGTCACCCTAAATCGGCAATAGTGACGCAGCAACAATATTTATATGAGCAGATTTGTGATATTTATTGCATTATGATGATACAAAGATTTGATTTTACACATTGAATGCCAGTATCTCTTGTGTATTTATTGAAGAAGTGACATAAAATATAAGCTTTTATTGCAATCATTGACTTCGTCAATAATTACTTTCATTAATGCTCATATGTATAAAAGATAGTCATTGATATTGTGAAGTATTAACCACTGCAGCACACTCTTTTAGTTTTATTTGCCTTGTCTCGCAAACAGGTGACATCCAGTGGAATATCTTCTTCTTTTTTGACTATCTCTTTGGCAGTAATCTGTGAAAGGAAACCATCATCTTGATCCTTTAGACCTTTAGACCTTTCAAAACCCCAGATTACTAGGGACGTCTCCCTTGGGATTAGCCACCCTAAATAGAAAGAGCTCCCCATCGAGGTGACAGTGGGTGGGGAAGTTCCTGTTACGCCAGTTTGAGCCTTGACTCCAAGCTACTTAAACCTCTCCTACAAACTGCGCGATAACATGCCCTAAAAAGGAAAAGTTTTTCTTCACTTTGTTGGTTGTGTGTAGCTTTTCCAACAAGCATAGCTTGTTGGTTTTTCCAGGTTCAGATCTAGTTGAGAGGGGTTTTGGCTACCCAAAGGCATCCACACAACACTCAAAGACCCCCCAAAAGGATTGGTAGCTATTTCTCAACCTCCTTTTTCAATTTTTAAGCATTCTTGTTCATTTCTTCTCCTTCTTTCTTGTTTTAGGTGGCTCATAGTCGTGGCACGAAGGAGTGGTACGGCCTCCTCCCACGTGTGAGCCTTGGGGTAGATAGGAATTAGTTTGGATCTTCACCTTTTTGCATTTTTTTGCCCTTTTGGAGCTAAGACATAGGGTTTGGGGTTTTGGTTTGCTTGTTTGTTTGCTCCTTGTCTTTCTCCTTGTTTCATTCTCTTGCTTGCTTGCCTCTCTCTTTTCCTCAATATTTCCTAAAGATTAAGCAAGCTAATTAATTGCCTACCTATTGGGAGAGGAATACCCCAAGTGGTATGGTTAGGGTTTTAATATATGATTGTGATCTAAGTACTTAATGTTCTAAAATATTATAGATCTAGATCTCATACATGATTAATCCTTAGCTTAAGCTTATTGGGCATAATAACTTAACTAGATCTATTTGCATGCTTCAAGCTCTTCAAAGTTTAAATCTTTTTCCTAGATGCTTAGATCTATAACTCTAAATGCTTAAGTGCTTCAATAAGTGAATGGTGTTTTTTTCATGCTATGATCTATTAAGGCCATTTGCCACATGCTTGAAGTAATCTCATTGATAAGTTGATAGTGTAGGAAAACACTTAAATCTTTTTCTTTCTCACACTTAATGCTCTTAATCATAAGATAAGTGTGATTGTCCTTCATTTCTTGGTTGGCAAGTTGTTCTTGCCCTTGTAATTTCTTTCTTTACTTTGCAAGCTATCTATTTGTGCAATTAAGTGATTTGCTCTCACATAGCATATATGTGTTAATTCCCTTTCATTGGTAATCTCAAGCAACACAATTTAGGCTGAAGTGAGTTTCGGCCAAGTCACTAAATCACTTTTTAAAAGTGTCATAAAATCACTAAAACACTCTAAAACACTCCTAAAAGTCTACCTAATTCATATATTAACTTAATAGACTCTTTAGGGTACCTTGGACCACCATCTTCACCATCTAAAACGGGTATTGAGGAGGGAAACGGATGGTGATAGGCCGGGGACGGTCTCGTGGCACGAAGGAGTGTCATTTTCGTAAAAACTCAATGCTTTGGGCTAACTGTAACAGCTAGGGTTAGCCTCGTTGCTATACTATCTTGAGCATCCAGCAGCCATTTGGCAATAGGAGGAGGAGACTTTGGTGAAAATCTTAATAAAGGTAATTAAAACTTGATAATCTTAAGAAACCTTTAATAATCTAACCTTGGGCTTAATCATATAAAACATTTCGTGGGTTAAATAACTAAGAGTGGATCATCTTCATAATACTTGTGCTTAAAATCTCTAAGTCTTCTTTGTAGAGGTGTTGATGATAATGATGTGTTGATGATAATCTCATAAATGTAATGATGCTTTGATCTTCTTGTAACCTGCACACAAATAATTAAAGTGGTTAGTTTGCTTATTGTATCTTAGTATTCTTTACTTGTAAATCTTGTACTCAATATTTGATTCAATTGTTCTTTTGTATATCTTGTAATCATATTTGTAACGAATCATCCTTTAACTTTAGTTGACCCCTTGCCCAATCTTAGGCACTAATCTTAGTTGCCCTAGGAAAAGGCTTGCTTAACATACTAACCTTGCATCTTGCATTGCTGCCTTAGCATCTTAGGTTAGAATCCCCCAAAACCTTAACAAACTAAAATCAACTCCTAGAACTTAACTTTAAAACTTAACTAGAAACTAGGGACTACCCCCTTGGCTTCCCTAGGAGTGAGCCTAGATGGAAGAGGCTTCGGTCAAAGTGACAGCGTGGGCTGTGAACCTAGGCATTGTGCCTCCAAGGACACACTAAGTGAGCCGGACTTAGCTCACGTTTGCAAGTGTGTATAAGGACGGCAACAGGAGGGATGGTTTTTCCCGAAGAATTTCTTAAATTAACAAGGTTACAGAACAAAAATTTGTGTCTCATATATGTGTTGATGATTCATCTCCGATCTTGTTGTTTCCGTTGCATATATTTTCAATCAATAATTTTCAGTGTAAAATTGTTCAGTGATAACAGCTAGGGTTTTACTGTTAGCTCACTAGGAAGCAATTTTCAGATCTGAAAATTAGTCACATAGAGTTGCATGTGAAAATTGACAAGCATGTGGTGTATACTATGTCATTATGACTATTGTCTCTTAGATGCTTATAAGTTATAACCCATGCTATTCTTTTGTACATGCATTGATGTTTTTAGGAGTGCAATCTTATAATGCCCTATACTCTTGCTCATCATCTTGCAAGATATCTATTTTTTGAAGTGTCATTAGGATTTATTATTCTTTTAGTTAATGTTGTGGTTCATCAACCATCAATACTTTACATTCATGTATGAGGATGGGACCCACATTCCCTTTGACACTAGCAATTTTTCTTTTCAAATTAGAAACATCTTAGTCTATGGATACACAATCACGTTTACTTACAACTTTGTACATACAAATGCAATATTCTAATACAAGTGTACAACAATAATCATTTGTGAATGATTTCTTTCAATAACAGACAAATATAATGCAAAGAAAAAGTACATAAAGGAATGCCGACTTACCTATAATTCCAAAAGTGTAAGCAGCATCTGGAGCAATTTTGGGAGGAGTCGAAAACCAAAACTCCCTAGCAGAACTCTCATTTCCAATTTTGTAGTAGTACTTTGTGTCATACTGAAAAAAGGAAAATTTAAATCAATAATAATCTTCAGAATTTATGTGAGTTCATACATCACTTACAATACAATACCATCATAAATCCAGGAAGTTAGGAATCAGGATAAAGTATATTACAAAGGGAAAGATGCAAGCACAGTAAAGTCATCTCACCGATCAGATGTTAGAAGCATGTAATGACATTAAAAATACTCAACGTTTAAAAAAAGATTATGGTAAAGCAGGAACCAAAAACAATTATGATTAAGATTCATTTCCGACAGAAACCAAAAACAATCATGAAGAACAAGACATAAACAATTTGTCGGGGAACTTCAGGAATGAGACAACGAATAAATAAGCAGAATGGAAAATGGAGCATGGCAATTCTTGAATCACTGCAAGAGATACAACAGTGTTAATCAACATACCAGACACCAGCCATATAACAGAATCTCAGAAAAATGACATATTATAATTTGACACTTCGAAACATTAAAATGAATAGATCTAAAATAATTCATGCAAAAGGTAAACTAGGTTACATGCATAAGAATGGAAACAATGAATATTATGATGAAAAATTGGACTGGGAACCCTGGCAATGTTCCACCAACCCAAAAATGTGGACTGTGCTTAAGTGAATATAAGAAATGATTGTGGATTACCAAACACATTGATATTCCCGGTAACAGAATAACAACTCCAGCTAGCTGGAATCGGGATTTTTATAAGTGGGACACGGAGATATAAATCTCTTTCCTCAATAGCTTGGGCTGATTATTAAATGGACGTTATAGACTAACAAATTTGTCATTCCTGTGGTCTAGAGTGTGTATCCCCTTGAACAGTTTGTCATTGATAGAGATAAAGGAGAATTAAAATGCATGCATTGCCTTAAATTATTATCTTCCATTTCATACAAAAGAGCACTGAAAAGTGGAATCGCAACAAGAAATTTTTCTCCCTTGAAATTTATTTCCTGCTAAAGTATTGACCATGAAAAACAGTTTTCAGTCTGCCATCCATTAATGAAAGATAAACAAAACAAAATTGCATTTAACTCTAGATAAAGCAATGCAATACCTCGAGGTCATTAATAAGACAGTGATGAATAAACCCAGATGTATAGTTAAAGAATGTATAGGTCGTAATGTTTCCTTTTGCACGATGCTTATAATTGTGTTCCACGGTATCATAAAACACTTCGCTGGATCCAGGCTCTGCTGAAGTCACCCAAGAAACAATAACTGCCTTTCCTTCATAATCACCCTGAGTGATATGAACCTGTTAACAAAAGCATTATAGATACTTCAGATTTCTCAAACACATCTTCCGACTTCAAGTTTCGCAATTATCCTTCACAAAATAAACCAAACTGCTAAAACTTTTCATCTAAATACCCTTTTAAATTTGTAGCATACTTGCTATAAAAGCCTTGTACCATCTCACTTGAAGATGATAAGCAGGGATGGCAATTTAGCACTGGCAAACACATATTGGGGCCCAACATAGGATCACAAGCTATTTCAGAATGCTTGCAATATCATTCTCAGCTCAGCCATGGTAATGATTGTTTACAAAAGAATATGTTTTATTGGAACCTTGAAAATGTCATCTTCTTTTGTAACTTTTTCTTGATGTCACAATTTTCAAATATGTGTATTTGAGTGTGTTGCCTCCTTTATACCCACCTTGGGTAGCGTGGTAGCGTGGAAGAAACCTTCAATCCATTGGGTGTGTCCTTGGGGGCAAGTCTTGAGTCAAGGTGTTGTCACCTAATCCTCGACTCCTCCGTCTAGGCCAACTCCTAGCGAAGCCAAGGGGGTAGTCCCTAAAGAAAATAGACTAAGGCTCAAAACTAAATCTAAGCACAATTAGTATTCTAGGAGTTTATTACAACAAGAACAATATGACAAATATCAATCTACACTAGCAGCATATGATTCATTCACTTATCCAAAGATATATTCAATAACAAATAAAGCAAAAGAGATACATACATCAATAAGATACTTCAAAGGAAATGTTTTTTGAAAATATAAGTACAAGTAAAAGACTTGAAAGTAAATCTGATTAGACCAGTGCCAAAAGTCGTGAGATATATGTAAAGCTGTTGCAACAAAGATTGTTGTGTGAATTATCCTTGTAAATTTTCGATTAGAGTTGATTAATGTTTATTGTGAAAGTGACACTTGTGTTTTGCAAGCCACCTTATGTGCAATGTGTGCTAAGTGTTGCATAAAAATAAATCTAATCTAGATGTGGCCTCTAAGAGGCTATCCCTCAAATTGGATATTGCGGAGAAATTGTTGAAGCCCAAATGACTTCACCAACAAGTTCAATAGAGATGTCGGATGTCCAACACGGGGAGAACCTAGATCTCAAAGTTCTCGTCTAACTTCACACATGATCTCTATGCGGTTTCCAATTAAAGCAATAGCAACTTAAAAGGTTTCCCTAATTAAACTAGATCCACACTGACTAGCCCGACCAGCCCTAGTTCCGATGAGTTCCCCAGGTCGAGCTAGGCTCGCAAGGGTTCAGAGTATACACCGGGGAGCTAAGGGGATAGGTTTATTTTCCAAATTGAAATTGCAAAAACGTAAATACTTGAAATTGAAACTAATCTAACAATTAGTAACTACTTTGCAGAAATGAAAACTAAACTAATCTAATCTAAGAAATTGAAACTAGCTAATGGTTTGTGGTGCTTGTGATAAATTTTATGTTTCCTTTAGGTGAGAGTTGCAAATGTGAAAGAGTTGCAAGAAATTGAACAAGCACACCATAAGACACAAATCCCCCTAAGGAGAAAGAAAACTGGGCACTGGGTAGCCCACTTTTTTTATTGTTTCGGTTACAATGATCTCCTTTTGGGAGACTTGTGATCCTTATAAAGATGGATCAATGAATTTTACAAGTTTTCAAATGGTTTATTTAAGTATGAGGTACTTCTGGGGTCCCGGAAGCTCCAATTCCGCCAAAATTGGATAGAGTTTCCTCTTGTTTGTTCTCAAACCTGCACAAAACAGCAATCAAACAAATGCAAAAGATGTCCAAAAAGACTTTATGAGTGTCTTTGAATGTTAGTAGAAAAACCTAGAAAAATTAGAAAAACCCAGAAAAATTTATAAGTTAAATCTATGAAAAACTAGCAAATTGAACTAAAGAGAACACGCTAGAAAGCTTGCTTCCTTAGGATCTTTGACTGCTTTTTTAGAGCAGAAAATTAGAAGAACTTATAATTGCCAAATAGAAAATGAAGCACAATATAATATATCTCCTTCAAGCCTTCAGATTTTGATAAAAATATAACTTGCAAAAAACGACTTTCCTATGCTAGATCTTGCTTTTAAAGATGAAATTTTTGAATGCTAAGCTAAGATCTAAACATATGCTATTACAAATCAGATTTACTTATGAATCAAACTTGTAAGAATATAGATCTAAAATGTATTATAAAGTAACCAAAGAATGTTGTGAAATTGTGAGAGAAAGAGAGATAGAAAGTGCTTGATTCCTTGGATAGCTTTGGGAAAATGAAGTTTCCTTTTTGATGGAAAACTGAGGGACTATATTGTTCACCACAATCTTGAAGAAAGGAGGATGCTAACTTGCTCAACCTATCCTTCAAGTGAGATATCCTGCAAAACTTAAAGACTTCTTGCAAATAATAGTTAAATATCTTGGCGCCACATAAGATAGTAGCATGAATATTAAACTAAATACACATGCAATTCAAAACTATCTAACATACATGAACAATAGGATTATCAAGCAAACAAGCTTTTCAAAACCTATTCTATTGGGAGATATCCCCCTTCTAAGGCCAAATCTTAACAATTTAAATTCAAAATTTCAATAAGAAAGAGTATACTTCATACAAATTTCAACATAGAAGATCCACACAACAATGCTTTACACCATGTAGTAGCCTCCAAAGCCTTTTTATTCCAATGAGAATGATAGATTACAATACAACAACAAGCAATTCCCCAAGCTCCAAATAGCTTATGCAATGGGGGAATGCTTGTATATATAGCAAATAGGAAGAGAAACCAAGAGAGGAGAGCGCACCAAGTGTAGAGGGAGGGCGCACCACATGTGAGGAGAGAGTTAGCCAAGTGTGAGGTTTCAAAAGCCACTTGCAAAGGAAGGAGGGAGGAGATGACACCTTGCTCAAGGGAGCCACTTCACTCAACCAACCCTCAACCAATGACATGTGTGAGAGGAGGTCTGCACCACTTTCCCCAAGAGAGGTGTGACTCACATGTGTGAAGATCCTCTTCATACATAGCTTGCCACCTCTACTACATGAGTCGTCCTTCTCCCTAGATTAACTCATCCATGCTTCTTGGTCAATGAGAAAAGGAAAAACATGTTTCCGGCATGTTCCCTTGACAATAGGGATGCTAATTTTTCTGATTTTTCTGATTTTTTATGTCTTTTATTTGAATTTTGTGAGCAAAATTGATTTTAAGTGATTAAAAATCACTAATTTCACTCACAAAGTGGGTACATAGATAAAGTGGTTATTCTAAGTCCAAAAACGAATACCCCCAAAGCATATGATGCCTCCTAGTACCACTTTTTTAACTTATGACTAAATTACAATTAAAATGTCCCGTTTTACGAGAAATTTTTTAGTAACTAAAAACATTAAAAAATCCTAGGGGTGACTTGGCGCAATTTCCATATGACTCAATATTAATGACTAGCATGGTAATATAAACATTTGGACGCTAGACTTAGATTTTCCAAGCTAAGGCCTCACCATCAGTACACACTCCAGCTTTGGAGGAATTGAGTGAAAAAACTCAAAAATTATAACTCGCTTAGAAAATTCATTCCAGCGAGAAATAATTAATAAGTAAAAACAAAACACTCTAAAGATGTGCACTCATGATTTAGTCTTAGGAGGCTAAGTCTTTTACAAGTTCATCATGCTAGCTACATTTTATTACAATGCCCCATGGGGGATGGAAATGCGAAAAAGTGGTCATATTGACCGACTAGACTTCTGAACTCTGATTTTGAACATATGAATATTCAATCTTTGGCGGCTCAACTGCAAGTCCATCCTAGTGCAACTTGGTGGATAACAGAGTGCACCTACATAAGTGATTAATGATACTTAGTAATAGGTGAAAAGAGGATCATGTATTATATTTTACCTTCATATGTGTACTCCTCTTCTAAGAGAAAACTTGTAAAACTCACCTACTACTCCACCTAAGTCACCTACATTAAGTGATTAATGATACTTCGTAATAGGTGAAAAGAGGATCATGTATTATATTTTACCTTCAAATGTTTACTCCTCTTCTAAGAGAAAACTTGTAATCTCACCTACTACTCCACCTAAGTCACCTACCACTTGTATATATTATCTAACTCTAACCTACTCTTGATAAATACTTCCACCTGCCAATTTTGTACTTCTATATATATATATATATATATATCTAACGGAATAAAGAGTGTAGAGTGTCTACAGCTAACACAATTCTTCTCGTGCATTTTAATTATGCGAGTGTTTTCATTGTTGTCACTTTCGTGCACATAACAATTGGTATTAGAGCCTACGATTTGTTAGCTTTCAGGTTACTCTGAAAGTGTTTACACCATGTTTGGGGTTGTTTCATGATATTTGGGGTACATGGTGGATGTTCAACCCTCTGATGGTCCAAGATGGATTGCCACATGGGAGATGGTCTGTGATGGATTTGAGCATTGGAGATTGTTTGCTCAGTGATTGTTTGACCTCAATTAGGTATTTACTTGGCATTCTTCCCTGTGGCGTTGGAGTTCTCTTGACAACTTGGTGGACATCCTTCAATGTGGCCACATGCAGAGGTTCAATTGCTTGGAGAACGCCCTACTTAGAAGGAGGAACAATGTGCATCTTGGATGAGGACATTAGGCCCTAGATAGCATGGGGTAGCTTGGATTCTTGGATGGAGGCTTGGAGTTGGCTTGGGGACACCTGGAATGCAATAGTGTTCATACAGGGGGAGTGGACTCGGTGGAGTACATGGCTTAGGAGGAGTGATGGAGTCGATGTGGGCTTGTGATAGAGGTGTGGACACACCTTGTGCAGCTACATCATCTTGTAGCCCTTATTGTATACAACATCACCTTAGAGCATGATATGTGTACCTTGGAGTGGAGTGCTTCACTTGTGTAGGCCTACATGTATTTGTTGTAGGTTGCTTGTAAGGGCTTGGGCCCACATTGTATTGTTGGCCTTCCTTACATCCCATATATACAGAGGAAGGAGAGAGTTCTCTCAACATTATCATCATCATATTCTTCTCTTTGTACTTGTTTTCTTGGAGTGATTTGCTAGGGTTCATAAGGAAACCCTAGGAGAAGTTATACATGGGAGGAGAACCCTAGGAGAAGTTATACATGGGAGGAGAACATCTTTGTTGTTGATTTCTCTTGTGACTAGGTCTTGTTATTGTGAAGAAGACGTTGGAGATGATCATTATCACATATTCACTCATCATTATTATTTCACTCTTTTGTAGACATGTGATCTACAAGAGTGCACACTAGTCATCTTCTCTCTCTTGGCTATTCATTTGTACTTGGTCTTTCTCTGTCTGGGAGTTGTCAGGGTTTCATGATCTTCCTAGACCATCTTGAAGTATAGGGTTAGTGTTTCATCTCTTGAAGGTTTGATATTAGGGTTTTGTGATAAAACCCTAGGTGAATTTGGTGAAGAAGAAGAGAAGTGGATGTCTTGCCTTGGAGGACTTGTTTGAGTGATTCAAGTATGTTGGAGCTCCTTGGTTAAGCTAGGGTTTTCATTGTTTTCCCTAGCTAGGGTTTTGGAGAGCTAGTGGATTGTACCAAAGTTGCAAAAATGGTATCGGCGAAAAAATCGTCGGTGGTCCAGAAAGCATCATTTCGGATTTATTGTGAAAACATCGGCAATATATCGACAAACTTAAAAAAAAAATACAAAAATATTTTTTTTTTTTTAATTTTTGAAACATTTAAAGCAACAATAGCATCAAATAGACAAATTGCCACATGAATATGGAAAGAAAACTGATATATAAGATAAATAAGATATCTAGTGATACATCACACATCAAAAATGAATCATGTCTTAAATCCTGATTCCTGAGTCATCAAAAAATATAATAAATGTATCTCATGATCGTCATCATGACTCATGATTCATCTACAATGAAATCAAGTAAATAAAGTTAATAAACTATCGATTCCCTCTGTCTCTACCCCTTTTACAAGCAAAGGTAATCATTGTAGAAAGTGTTTTTCCTCTAGCACTAGGAGTAGGTGCCCTTGAGGCTTGTGCGCCTCGTACTGGAGTCGAACGTTCTCTAGAAGAACTAGAAGACCCTCAAGATCGATGTCCTCTAGAAGAAGGTAGAGGAGGTAGACTACTAGTGCCACCACTGGGTCTATCTCCCTCTGACTATGATTGTGGCTCTGTTGGTGGCACACTCGCAAAATCAGCGTGTAACTGAATATCCTCTGAAACATCCTGATCCAACTCCTCAGAGATACCATGATCATCATCACTATCCTCCTCTAGCCAATCAAGGGCGGTCTCAATAACAAGTTCCTCGACCTCCACCCTCCATGCAACAGTGGTATCGATCCCATCCAATGAAATGGCCTTCACATCAAGTTTTTTCTCAAGTTGCTTCACCCACAGCCTGATATTGTAGTAGACGTAGCCCAAATCATTAAGGCGTGGGGTATCCAACCTGTAGGAGGATCATAAATTAATTTATTAGAATGTAAAGGAGCATAAAATTTAAATGACAATTTAATAATTTATAATTTTATAATGAATTTAAAATTTAATTTGAAATTCTCTAACCTGTTGCGCTTTTTGGTGTGTACTTTTTCAAATACACTCCAGTTGCACTCACAACCAAAAGAGTTACATGTCTGGCTAAGCACCCAAATTTCCATCTTCTGTAAAATAGGTACCTTTGCACCATAGTTTTCCCACCAAGTATCTACAACAAATTAGAGAAACGTAAGAGAAAACAATGATTTAGTTTAAAACAAAGAAACAACTTAAGAAGATCAGTGATTAATCTGATAAAATGAATTTTGAAACTTGAAAGTTAAAACAAGGTGAAACATACTTGGCATTATGTTCTTCCTGTCATTTATGGCCATGTCAAACCCAAATAAGCCAATGGACCTCTTATAGAGTTCCAACTCTTGGGAAAGCTCTAATCGGTCAGCTGCACTTGGCACCATCCTCTGGACACACTCAAAGAAGCCAGACATAACCTTTGAATCAAACTTGAAGCCATAGGTGTAAGAGAATGCAGGGTTGAGGTATAACCCTGCAACACGAGTGGGGTGATGGAGTGTGTTGTTCCATCGGTCATCAATCACCCTCCATATCATTTCTTTTCTCTCCTGCCCTTGATCCCCCTTGTCCACATAATAAGCACGAATGGACTCTTTGGCCTATCCATGGCCTCATATAGATAGCCCATTGCGGGCTTGTCCCCGTCAACCAAGCGAAGAACCTTTACCAAAGGTTCACTGATGGTGCACACCTCCTTCACCGCATCCCAAAAGCTCTCCCGGTATGCAACTAGCCTCATAATGGCTTGCCCCTCTTGTTTACTGCTAAATGATAAAGCACGCCACTCAGGTGAAAGGAACATTGCCTGCAATTCCCACCTAGAATTCAAGAGAGACTAAAGAGAAATAAAACTAGTGGCAAAGTGTGTGATGGCAGGACACACCAACTCTTTGTCACCTGTGAATTTTCTCATCAAGCTAAGTACAGAAGGATGATTGTATATAAATTTTGTGATGCTCCTCGTTGAATCAATGGCATCCTTGACCCAATCAATCTTTCCCATATCCTCTAACATCAAGTCAAGGAAATGAGTGGCACAAGGAGTCCAAAACAGTGTAGGATACCTGGACATAAGCATCCTACCAGCAGCCACATAACTTGCAGCATTGTCCGTTATGACTTGGACAACATGTTGCGGACCTACCTCTTGGATGAATCCATCCAACAAGTCCCAAAGTAATGCCACATCCTTGACATGTGTAGATGCATCCACAGATTTCATAAACATTGTCCCCCTGGGGCAATGAACCATGAGAAGGGTCCTACCCTTCCCATCAGTCCAACCATCTGACATCACCGTGCATCCTGTGAACTCCCATGAATCTCGAAGCTCCTGCAACCTCTGAGTGCAATCGGCCTTTTCATTTTGAAGGATGGGCCCTCTCAACTCCTCATAAGTGGGGGGCTTATACCCCAGGCCAACAATAGCAATAGCCTCAAACATGAACACATAGAATGGGTTCTTGGCAAAATTGAATGGAATATCACTCCATAGAAGGCATCTACCAACAATTTTGTCTACTTCTTTCTCTTTTATTTTCAACATGGCCCTGATAGACGATTGTGCACCAGGTGTGGATCTTGGCACAAAAAATGGTGATGTTGTTGTAGGCATTACAGACTGTGAGGAGTGTATCTCACTAGACCCCACTCCCACTGGCCCAAAGTGTGTGTGCTTGACTTGGATCTTGAAGCCATTTCTTTTTTCTTGGCTTATGCGTACGTTTTGTTTTCTGCATATTCTTCAAGTGCTTTTGTGGCCTGCACAACAAGTTATGGGTTTTGTAATGATCCCAAGCCAAATTTTTCGCTTGGAATCACTAACTACCACTGATTTGTTGATGTGCAGGTGTTTATTGAGTTATTAAGTGCATTCATACAAGATTCATCCAACACATGAAGATCACAATACATTCAAGATATAGAAGCACAATCAAAGATCTGACCTTTTATTATGAGCAATATGGAATCAATACAATAGATAGCCGATCTGGCACAATCCTCAGATGGCCGTACAAACAATAGATAGGAGCTGCTACAAAATGCTCTGCCGATACAAAATAACCTCCAAAGGCTGAATGAGAGATCAATACAACAGATCTGAATGCCAAACCTTCCAGCTGAAGAATGCCATACTCCAAGAGAAGGTTGGAACCCTCCACAATTCGGCGCTGATGGAAGAAGTCTCCAAATGAGCTCAAACCCGGATAGATGATAGATCGGGGAAGTAGGATCTCCCTCCTGAAGTCTCAAGCCCAACGTCCAATGCCAACCTCTCCAAATGCTGGATCTTCTAAGGGAGTCGCGCCCTCCTGAATGGTTGAAACCCTAGGCAACCCGCCCTTGAAGAAAGAGACCTCCAAACGATGTGAAACTCCCCAAGAATGTAGATCGGGCTATAAAAACCTTGTGGGAGAAGTTTCAGATCCAAATCTCAAGTAGATCTCTCTAGATCTGAGAAATACAGAATAATGGGACGTCCTCCTAACCTCCAAATCGTCCCAGATTGTAGCTGAAGATTGAGTGATGATAACTCTTCGAAGAAGCCCTCAAGATGATGATGGAGCACCTGCAAGTAAAACCCAAGTGGCAGAATGCCCAACGCTCCTCCTGATTGGCTAGATCGAACCCTTCTCAATGGTATGGTGCACCGTTGCTGGAGACTCCAAAACA
>CBVK0100315165.1:0-12115 GCA_900067695.1 Picea abies
GTGGGGAAGCTCCTGTTATGTCAGTTTGAGTCTTACCTCCAAACTACTAAACCTATCCTACAAACTGAGCGATAACAGTTCCTAAGCCAAGATGCCAAGAACATTGCGTTTTTATTGATTTTTATGTATTTTCGGGTTGTGTCATTTCGTCAAACACTTTGTTGATTTTGGTCTTTTAGGTTGCGCTAGGGTTTATACTGATGGTTTTTGGGTGTTTAAAGAAGATATAGAAATGGAACATACCTCAACAAGATACGAGATCAACAACACAAGGAATACCCAAAAATAACTCAGATCTGATTTTATTCATAACAATGGCTGTCCTCATACAAAATGGAGCAGATCTGGAATACATATAAGATAGTAGAGTATATGGCTGATTTGGCCTCCAAAATACATGATAGAGATGAAGACCTGGGCTTCTCAAAGCCACTCCGAGATGGATACAAGAGATATGGCGAATCTACCCTTTACTTTGGCTGTTGGGGATGTTGACTCTAGCAAAGTTGCGCCCTCCTTGATTGTAGCCAACCAATAATTCGGCCCCCTAGCAGATGACCTTCAAATACCACGAAACCACCACCACAATGTAGATTAGGGCCTGGAGATGACATGTAAAGCAAAGTTGGGATCTATCCCACAAATACAACCTCCCAACTCAGTGCCTCCTAAGGGAGAGTTGCGCCCCCCTTCAGAAATCCTCCCAAGACCACAACAAATAAACCTGCAATTGAAATCCTCCCACAATCACTGAAAAAGGGTGCTATAGTGATAGAGATGGCTTCAAGAACACGATTTGCAGTAGATCCGACTTCCTCAAAGCAAAACGAATTCCCCTTCCTTAAGTGGTAAGCCCCTCCTGTTGAAACCCCCACTGATGCGCACCTCCTCTCTATAAACCTATGGAATCCACCTGTGACTGAATAAATCTGATGTAGAATGGCGAGGCAAGAATCTTTCACCTCCGTGACCAAGCTTGGACCAGGTTGGGTGGGATCTTTCACTACCGAGCTGATCTCTAGGGTTTGTTAAGTCAAAACCCTCAAAACCCCCAAGTGCATGGGCTCACTAGCAAGAAGCCAAATACCAACTAATAAACAACATAATGAGAGAATAGAGACCCATATCTCTATTCTATCCTCCCTGATCACCTTGTCTCTCCAAGTGACTTTTACTTGATTTTATTATTAATTAATTAAATCACTTTAATTATGTTAAATTTATAGGCAGTTGCAAGAGCCATTCTCCTGGAGGATGGCTAAGACCCTAGATGAGATCTAGGGCCCCCAATGCACTCCTGGGGTACTTGGTCTAGGACCAAACAGTCAGTGCCATGGCAAAAGACCCTTGCGAGGGCCCCCAGTATACGACTGGGGTTCTTGGTCAATAACCAAGCAGTAAAGACCCCTGAGAGGGCCCCCAGTGTACGACTGGGGTTCTTGGTCTAGGACCAAGCAGTTAAAGCCCCTAGATAAGCCTAGGGCCCCTGGAAATGTCCAGGGTACCCATGCATACGGCATGGGTTGATCCTTGGTCTCTGACCTTGGTGGATAAGACCCCAGAAAAAGTTTTGGGGCTACTTGATCCTCTATCAAGTATTTTGATGGTACATGACCTTCCTTGAAGAAGGACACAACCACGTGAGGGATAAGTCCCATATGCAGTGATGATAAAGTAATAGGTTCACCATGTTGAATGAAGGAATAAGTATTGCCACCTAGACAACCCTCTCTTACCCTTACTTGTGTTTGGTTTGGGGTTTTTATGTTTTTAAGGGTAAATTAGATTTAATTTATATCATGTTTAAATTACCTAATTTAAACATGATATTTTAATAATATTTTAATCTAGTCTTGCCCTAATCCAAACTATAAATAAGAACCCTTACCTCCCCTTTCAATCACTTGAATTTTCTTATGTTTTGTCGTGAGAATTTTCTCTTCAAGCTGCGGCCCCTTTTCTGTTGAAGCTTCTTCTTGGTACGGCCTCCCTTGATTGTTGCTGCTGTAGGGTCCATGAGGTGTGACTGTAGTTTCTTTGAAGGAGAACTTGGAGCGGCCTCCTCTCAGCTTGTTGTGTGAAGGTAATGTGGGGTGCGGCTCCCTCTATGAGCTGGCTGGTAGGTGCGGCCTTCCTATCTGCTGTGTGGAGTGAGTGCAGGGTAGATCTGTCCTTCCCATTGCTGTTGTGAAGTATGTGACTCGGCTCTCTCCTTTACTGTGTGGGGTGAACAAAGTTACGGCCCCTCCTGTTCTGCTGTGGTGTGACTAGGGTGCGGCACCTCTTGCTGTTGCTGTGTTGAGCCCCTAGGGTGCGGCCCCCTTTGCTCCTGCTATGGTGACCCTTAGGGTACAGCCCCTCTTCCTGCTATGATGAGCTTGTAGGGTGCGGCCCTTTTAATAATTGTGAGGGTTGACAGTGATGCAGTTTCTCCTTGTGACTGCTATGTGGGCTGACAGTGGTGCAGACTTTCCTCATAACAGTTGTGAGGGTTGATTGTGGTGTGGCCTCTCCTTCTGACTTCTGTGTAAGCTGACTGTGGTATAGCCCCTCTCCATTTAACTGCTGGGATATGACTGTGGGTGCCATCCTTCATTTCTTCTGTGGGGGTTTGTTCTTGTGTCCAGACTGTGATCTTTTCTTTTGACTATTGGCCTTCCTGTGTAAGGGTTTTGTTCATAACTTTTATGTGTGAGGGTTTGTATGCATTCACCTACTGTTAGTGTGAGGGTTTGACAGTGTGAGGTCTTTGTGGCCCTATACCTTTGGTGGCAAGAAAGTTTCTTCATCTATTGGCGAAGGGATCCCACCTATAAGGTGGATCTATGAACTGAACCTTTGTCTGAGCATAATTCAAAAGGTTCTACATCCTTCTTGTTGGCTGTGACTTCTTCAGAGGTAAGGATCAGAACAAGGTATGCTATCTATTCATCATTTTCAGATCTGGTATATTGTTTTGAGTTCTATACAGTCTGATCTATCTAGATCTATGTTCCAGCATTAACAGTTATTAGATCTAAAAGATATATTAAGTTTACCTCTCTGTTTCTACAGTTTGATTGATGGTTTAATGATCAGATTGGTTTTGAGTTTAGATCTGTATGTTCCTATCTATTTTGAGTTTAGATCAGTATGTCTTTATCTAAGTTGAGTTTAGATTTGTATTTGATTCAGATCTGTGTTACAGTCTTACTCTTTAGATCTCTCAGATCTGCACAAGTAGTAGAGATTGTTGTCTAAACTCTAGATCTAGCTGTTTTACTCATTAAATTTTAAAAGATATTACTGTTATGTTTTACTACACAAATTCCAACACCACCACACCCTCTCAGCCCTCGGGCTCTACTGTGCCAGCTTTTTCTTCTCCCCATACCCAACCTGAATCTCAAACCACCTTGGAGAGCACAAAACGCGGCAAATGTTTCAAAAGCAGGCATATAAAGCCATAGGTAACTTTCAGTTCTCCTCATACGTACCTTTTAATGCTGCTAGATCCCTCCTCATCAACAGCACCAGCAGAACCTCCATCAGTATTACTGAGAGACAATGACAAACTACTATACCTACTACTTCTGTCAATGGTCATACTTGTGTTTCCTCCTCATTTGTTGATGATGTGCCCTTCTCTTTGTAGTTGAGTGGGATGCTTAATTTTTGAAAAGGGAATATAGATGTTAGGCATGGAATTTTATTTATCCATTGTAAAGTATGAATATGCCTAAAAAGGGGAGTAATAAGTAATTCCTTTATGTTTTAAGTTATCGATAAGTAGGGAATTATGTCAACTGTTGCATCTACCTAACTTCCCAACCATCATAAGTCAGACTATAGGGAGATGAAGAAAATGCAAAGGTTGATCAATCTCTATGAGTCTTACAGTGGGTATGTAGTCCCATTGATGAATCCTTAAAGAATTGATCCTCTATACAACCTTATATAATAAAATGAGAGCTACTCTATATTCTCTGCTATTTATGGTTGTCCACGAGTTAAAAGTTAGACTTCTTTAAAAGTGGTTCTTCAAAATTAGACTAAGAGTTAGACTAAAAGTTAAGAATTCAGTAACTGAAGAGGTTATTTGAGTGTATTGAGAGAATTATATCATAAAAACGTGTTCTGTATACATGGTTGTTAGATGAAAAATCATCATTGTCTACCTGTTCTGGAGCATTGTAGCCCTTTGGTATTGAAAACGCCTCATTATCAAGGGGCATGTCAACAGATGCCATCAGAGACCGCATAAAAGAGCTTGTAACTCCAGCATTGCTATTCCTAGGATGAGAAAACAGTATTGTGCATAAAATCGATACAAGTCGCAGCTGCCTACTGAACATTCTCGTAAGTGAAATGGTGGAAGCAGTTTCTGTAACATAAAGCAAAATCACTGTCAGATATCAAATGAGCAAACAGTAGGACCAAATGAAACAGAAAATAGACACTCTCGCCATAAAAGATAACTTTAGAAGAAGCTACCAGAAACACTTAGTCAATCAAATTTGTATAACTGTTAAAATCTTAACACTATCACAAAGCAGATATCCTGTCTTCTCAATTCAAGTCATGTAAATAATATATACTCCAAATTTTAAAAGCAAAATTAATCAAGCCAACAACAGCAGAAAAGATACTAGAGTATAGAAAAGGATATTCTTCTTACACGTACAGTTTTATCTTCATGACCAACTTTTCTTAGCAGAAGAAGAAACACAAGTCAAGCCAAGCCATGTGATAGACATGCACTTTTAGAGAGCAAGATCACTGACTAATTGACTCAAGTTCAGAAATACGGCTTACTAAATTCCTGCCTAATTTCCTTGTCACAACTCAAGACACTTGTATAGTTGGATTATATGCAGAATTGCCACATTTTCCAAAACAGTGAAACTAATTCAACTAGGTAGACACCAGATGTAAATTAACAATAAATCCTCCAGGAAATAAGGTGCTTCCATTTTTGCAGTCAATCTGAAGATCTAGATATATTTTATTAACTGTCAGACGAAGAGTTATGCTCAAACTTGCACAGCATAGTTCTGTTATCTGTAAGGGAAACCTAGACTAGACTAAAGTCTGCAAAGCAGTCCAAACTACAGCAGATCTAAACAGATTGATCGATCCTCTTGGGATTTATTAGGAGGCAAAAAATGGAGAGGAGAATTATGGTTGCAGAATTAAGATATAGTTTGGCCAATTCCAGGCAATCCAGACCAGAAACAAGAGGAAAGTTTCACCATGGCTAAAACTTACAGTGTGATCTTTCAAAGGACCTTTAAAGACAAACTCAATGCCTGTCAAAGGACATCATTCTTTTATATTTATTAACATTTCTCATTCCTGGAACAAATGAATATTATCCAGACTTACCTACAGTTATATGCAATCAAAATATTTTGATTGATTGATTGGAAATTGTTTGCTAACAATATCCACGACCAACTTAAACCCAATAGCTTGAATGGATGATAGAAACACAAAAAAAATGTTTCCACTTGTAATTAAGTAGTTAAATCCCATAGTCATTTATACCGTCCACTACATTGCCCCTACGCTGGTCAGTGGAAGTTTTAAATTTCAGACCCAGCACCCGGCAATTTATTTCATAGCAAAACCTTGCTGCAATAAACTTATTAAGCAGATTCACTGAATAAAAAACACGGCTGAGTTTTAACGATTTACAGAAATAAATCAGTGGAAGCACAACAGGAAACCAAACACATTTGCACACGTAATTTTCTGGGTAAATACCCCTGGAAAAACCCCCAAGGGAAAACCAGTACTGTGATGATTTTATTATTATAAAATCTAGGCTCCCATCTTGAGATAATGGCCCACCTGAGGAATAATACAAAACAGCAAATAGCCTAACCTAACACACCTCAAGACCTGTCCTTCGATCTTGTTGGCTGCTACTTTCTTTGCTGCCCCTTGCTCCTTTCCTCAGACCCTGCCCCTGCACACTTGGATGGAAATCCTTCTCCACCCAATCAATAAGATCTCACTATCTCACTCTGTGTGTGTCTCCTCCTCTCACCTTAGCTGCGTTTTATAATGTTGAGTTTACTCTAAATCCAAGACTCTAGATCTTCAAAGTGATCAATGGCTGACATTAGATCTCACCAACACTTGAGATCAGTGGCTAGGATTTAATTTAATTCACTAATGCCAAAAAATTGGGCATTTCCTTAAATTAAACTCAATTAATTATAAGAAAACATTCACTTTAATAATTATTTAATAAAGTGAATTTCCAAAGTCTTGAGAGATATTAATGACAACTTCCACATGTTAGACACAAAACCAATGTGGAAATACGTGTCCGATGCTACAAACATCAACACTCCCTCTTAGTGAAGAAGGTACTTCTCGAAGAAACACCTGGAACGGGTTCTCCCTCCAACCCTGACACAATGTCGCACACATCATCATGTACTAAGGCATCCTACTGCTCCTGCTAGACTGTTGCCTCCTCAATGACATAATATATCAGTGCCATGAAGTTTGGAAACTTCCTCAAAGGCATGCTCTCCCTCAATGTGCTCCTAGGAGCCTCAACTTGCTCCTAAGCATCCATCAATGTCAGCTCATACCAATTGGGTTTCCTGAAAGAGCTAGAAGGGGCTAACTCTTCCTTCCCACCTAAAGGTTGACTTCCCACACTGGAAGTCTCTAAACACTGTGTTCCCTTCGGAGCCTCTTGCTTCTTGTCCTTTGCCACTGATATCGATCCATGATCCAAGATCCCCTTGGATCCACTAACAAGCTTTCCCTATATTAACCCCTGGATTTTCACCCTTGAAAATCATGAGGGTTAAGAGCTAGCATGGTTATTTTTGGATGGCATTCAGACAGTTGACCCAGATTGAGCATTTGTGTGAGCCAATGGTTGGTTCCCATCAAAGACAGGTACAGGACTGGGGTAGTGGTAGTTTTTGCTTCGGAGATAGAGTTAGCACAATTTTCCATGGATTTAAGAGATTGTTATTTTTAGCAGGTGCCCTACTTTTTGGGAGACAGTGACCGAAGACTTGCATGTCAGTTTTGAGCATACAGTATTGGTCCTTGCATGATTCTAAGCATGATGACACCTTTTACGAGGATCATGCAGGCACTTCCTATTTTTAGCAGTTTGAGTTCCAGGCTTCAAATCCGAATTCTGAATTTACAATATTGATCCTAGAGACATTTTGAGTCTAGTGAGCCCTTGCCAAGATGACATGTAAGTATTTTCTATTTTTAGCAAGTGGAGTACCAAGCCTTGCATGTCAATTCTCATTGCATATTCGGAATCCTCACGGAAAATCGAATCCGATGAGTATGATATCATTGACATGCGGTGAAATTCTAATTTTAGCCATGTCTATTTTTATACGTGTAACATGTGGCAGTGCTCTCCTAGTCATCCTAGAGACATTTGGTGTTTTCCTATTTTTTAGGGTTGGACTCCTATTTATAGTAGGAGTGGTCACCTCCCAAGGTGACAAGTGGCATAGTCAAATTCCGAGAAATGGCAGTATGAAAGTGTGACATGTGGCACTTACCCCATGTGCATGCTCTCTTCACTGATGCTCACTCATTCCTCATGCGCTTTGACCTCTTATGTGCCCTCCTATTATTACCTTGGGAAGTGCACCCTCCTCTTCTATATATTGAGGCTTCTCATCAATGTTCAGGGTTGGATCTTTTGCGACAACAGCATACACTCTCTCTTTTCCTCTCTCATTCTTCAACACTCTAGCTTCTAGTCTTTGTGCGGAGATAGCCACTCTACCGGTTTTTGTGCTTGTTTTCTATGGTGCAATCAGCCCTTTGGAAAGACATTAATAAAGGATTGTTGTGCTCATATCAAGCTTCCAGTTTTTGTCGGTATTGTGATCTAAATTTGTGCATTAATTAGTAGTTTTCAGCCTCTTATTGTGGTTAAATTCGACCTTTTAATTGCACTTTCCTTCTCTTTTCTATTCATCTTTCTAATGCTAACGTTGCAGGGATTCTACCAAGTGAAATTTACTATCATTTTCCTAAAAATCTTGGGCAGTTTTACACGCTGTCCAAGACACTTTTGGCTATTGTTTTTTGTGTTTTAATGCAGAAAATCAGACTTCAAATCAGCAGCAAGGCACTTAGGGACACCCCCTGAGGTTGGCATGCACCATCCCAAACAAAGGTAGGGCATTCTCTCCTTCAATTAGCCTCTTTTTCATCATTGATTTATTGTTATATCAGATCTGATTGGAGGGTGAAAAAGTGTGCTAACACCTTGCACCCTGTATACCTTGCTCTCTCTGACACCAAGAACTCAAGCCGAGTCTATGTCAAATCCCTTCGCCCGAATAAGAACCCAGCCATCCTCAAAAGAGATGGTGCATCCACCGTCCTCCATTGCCGAAACTGAGAGCAAATTCATTTTTAGCTCCGGAACATACAACACATCTGCCACCTCCAGAGAACCTCCTGACTTCAGCCAAAACCTGATTGTCCCAACTCCCTCTACACCACACTTGGCATGGGTGCCAAGCTCCACATGCAGATCTGAGTCTATCTTTGACCAACTGGTTGTTAAAGTTTTGGCTCAAGCATGAGGTTTATTTCTTTTTCTGTTTAGCATTACTTGAACCATACACAATGACTGCAATAAAAATAACTAGTTGCAGTAAACCAAGATCACAAGAAGAATAACCATGCACAAGAGCACAAGAAATATCCTAGGAAACCCTTCTACACAAGGGAAGAAAACCCAGCAATCCTTTGCTATATTCTCAAGAGAAGATCCCCCATCCACTACCAAACCTAGCACACAAAAGGGTGTTGCAATTCTCATAATTTCAAACCTCAACTTCTGAAATCATGAGATGACACAATGATAAGTGTGTTTCCTCAATGGGGATTCACCTTTATTTATACAAAACTTATCACATCAAATGATGTGTCTATTGGCACAATAGGGCCGACCAGTACAACTTAATAATATAATAAATATAATTAATTAATTACAATATTAATTATCTTTACATGGTGGGGCCGACCTGTACCCTTTACAACATAATTAGGGTTACAGGTAAATCTTACTCTTAGACAATATAGCAAGGATCTCACATGTCCACTAGTGCTCAGCCACTAGGGACACGTCCACCTGTGCTCAACCATAGGGACGTCCTACTCAACAGATCTCTATCTCACTAAGTCCACAAGAGAATCATCTGGAGTACCATCTCAAGCTTGACTCAACTGAGTCCACAAGGCAGGAGACCACACGTCATAACAACTCAGTCCAGAGTCTGACGCACACCCATCACATGGGCACCTTCACCCCACACAAGGGTACACATCGTCTCATCTCAATCCAAAGAGAAATGACACACCCATCTCATGGGCATCCTCACCCCACACAGGGGCACACATCGTCTCATCTCAGTCTAAAGAGGAACGACACACCCATCTCATGGGCACACCCAACACATGGGCTCTCTCACAGGTCGACACAACTCAGTCTTAGAGGAGAGGATGTCTCACGAAGCTAAAATCATCAACAAACATAACAAGGAATAATGAGCTCTCCTTTGCCCTTGCCCTCCTTAAGGAAGCATAAGGAAACCTAAAATATGAGTGGATGAGATCATCTCACCTCATCCCTAATCAATGGTTGAGATCATCTCAAAAGAATCTCAACTCAAAACCCACTTTACTTAAGTTTCCATAGTTTCACTTTATGTCCTTCAATTCACCCACAAAGTGAATTAATAGTCATTTTAGGCTTAAATGACCAAATTTCACTTTTGACTTAAATCTCCTAAGTCAAAGTGAAACTAGACATAAGGTACATGGTTCCATAATTCGAGGTCCTCCAAGACAAAGACAATCCTGGCCTTCCAAGGCCAGTTGCTAGCTTCAGCTAGCCTATCCTCCACACGCATCTAAGATGCTGACATCACTGCCAACTGCACTCAAACTGATGCTACAACTGCAAAGGAACGTTGCCACACCCCTATCAACACAGGTGTGAAAAGAGGCAAATGAACACCGACCTCACTCCTAGCAATATAGGTGTGAAAAGAGGTCGTGAAAAATCAGCCTCACTCCTACCACATAGGTGTGAAAAGAGACTGACGAAAATGTCCACAAACTGCTCTACAACTCTCGACAAAATTCTGCCAACAAGCTGCCACTAAACTCAGTCAATGGCTGTCCACAAAATCTGCCCAAAAGGTGTCTAAAACAGTCCAACAAGATGTTGTCCAAAACTCAGCAAAAATTAGCCACCAAGCTCTGATACCATGAAGATTTTCCAGGTCCTAACAAGCAGCCAACTAGGTTTGTCTTTGACCTCAAGTTGGCTCTAAGTTTCAACTGTCAAACAAGGGTTTGTTGTTGTTTTATAACAGCAAACTGTTCAGTAACTTCTTTGCTGTTCTGTTACGGTTACATAGGCCATTAAGGTGCTCTAGCATGTAGTTTTGTCACAAGATGTTAGCACATGCATACCATAAGCTATATAACACACCTAGAGATCTTTTAGAGCTGAAATAACGTTGTTCTAAACACTAGCATACATGAAAATGAACACAGGTATTTTTGGTCAACATGACCCTCGATAAAAACCCCCCGAGGAAAACCAGTTTGGAATCTAAGTGTATAAATGTAGAGAAAAGAAGGTGGAATACAACAAGTACAATAAACAGATGAACCTGATACAATAGCAGTTTGAACCAAGCTGAAACACAAGTCCAAAAGAAGAAGATGCGCCCTAGCATGGTGCGCCCTCCTCACAAGTTGTCAAAACCACTGAACTGAAGCTCTCTGCCCCCTGGAAGCTTTGATGGAGAAACCCTCCCACAGTACTCTGAATCTGTGTTGTAGCTCTCCACTAAAACTATCCTCAAGGCAAACTGACCTCTGCAAGTCCTCCCTGCTAGCTGTGCGCCGTCCTCCTCAAGTGCGCCCTCCTAGCAAGAACTAGCTCCACAAATAAATGAAGGACTAAGCTTGTTGGCTACCACCATGAATGTGGGCGCCCAAGCTTTCCTCACTCAATGCATCCAACCTCATCCTCATGCTCCTCTCCCAACTCTCTTGGTGAACATAACAAGGAATAATGAGCTCTCCTTTGCCCTTGCACCCTCCTTAAGGAAGCATAAGAAAACCTAAAATATGAGCGGATGAGATCATCTCATCTCATTCCTAATCAATGGTTGAGATCATCTCAAAAGAATCTCAACTCAAAACCCACTTTACTTAAGTTTCCATAGTTTCACTTTATGTCCCTCAATTCACCCACAAAGTGAATTAATAGTCATTTTAGGCTTAAATGACCAAATTTCACTTTTGACTTAAATCTCCTAAATCAAAGTGAAATTAGACATAAGGTACATGGTACATGGTACAAAATACTTCCCACGTGTGTTTAGAAGCTCACAAAACACAAGGGGACCACTTTCCAAGGTACCCAAATCTCAACACCCTATGTTCAGCACAGCTACAACAGAGTCATACATAGCTCAACCGGCCACAACCCCTTTCAGGTGGGGTTGGGATTTCAACCATTGGGTCCCATGGATATTGCACTACCCCTTGCGACCACCTAGGCAGACTCGTCACATGCTCCAACTGGAGCTGACAAAGCCACCCGGTTCATTGAGCGGATCTAGCACATCCTCCAACAGGTTCGGGATATTTTACAGAAGTTCAATGCCAAGTACAAGCAGCACCATGATCAACACCGGGTGCCACACCAGTTTTAGGTGGGAGACAAAGTTTGGTTGCACTTGCAGAAAGAACGCTTTACAGGGCCTCATTGGAAGCTTCGTCCACTCCGTTATGGACCCTACACCATCACCAAGGTTGTGGGTGACAATGCTTTTGAGCTTAACCTTCCCTCATTCCTTGGCTTGCACTCAGTATTCAATGTGGACATCCTTCGGCCTTATTTTCCACCATTATTGGACACCTCAGAGATAGCAGAACAATTGACACCAACAGAGCTCAACCCTGACTACATGGAACATGCATCCACTGATAAGATCGTGGACACATAGGTCAAGGGCACTTGCCAGCAGAGGATCCAACTTTATCGGGTTGTCAAAGCAAGGCGGCTCCTGCACCAAGGCAAGTGGCTCACCCG